>JAQQZY010000016.1:11814171-11824366 GCA_030068375.1 Ostorhinchus rueppellii | reverse complement strand
TCACTGGCTACAGAAGATTGGTTAGTAGACGAATTTTAAACATTTAACAATACGTTAAATATTGGCTTTCTTGTGTTGTTTTCTATGGCGGGGCATAGCGTTCTGCCCCGAGTTTCCGTGCGCAGGCGCATTGTTTGTAAACATGAAATCTGTGTATAGAGACGAACAATCACTCTCACATTCACACCTATGGGCAATTTAGAGTAGCCGATTAACCTATCAGTGCATGCCTTTGGATTGTGGGAGGACCCAGAGAGAACATGCAATCTCCACACAGAAAGGTCCCACCCGGGAATCGAACCCACTTGCTTTGAGGCACGAGTGCTAACCACTGCACCACTGTGTCGCCTAAATTACATTCAATGTAATTTAATTTGGTTCACTAAACTAATTTTTTTTATACGTGACCTATTGAAGAACATTTTTAAGCTGATTCAGTGTTTTACTTTTTACAGAAACTAGAATTGGAAGGCTCATAAAAATGTGACCCTAAAAACACTGAAGCTAAGTCGGAATATTCCAATGATGAGCATCAGTAATGTAAAACCACTTCAGCATCCTTTGTTGCCGTCCCTGATTCACAGCGCCGTCTTTAAATCCACTCCTCCATTGTCAGAAACCCAACAGCTGCTGGATGCCGTGTCTTTGCTGACCTCTGTGGTGTGATTTCACCTCATTGCAGTAAAGTGTCAGTACACTGTGACGCTTACGAGTGCAGCAAACACCGAATGAGCAGGAGGTACAACTGACTTTTAACCACAGGTCAGTCAACCACTGTTTTCCTAAGTGATGTTAAGCACCGGTAATGTGTAGTATCTGTGAAGAAGGTGGAGGTCCCTTTAAGATCTGGGTATTTGTTGACTCGCAGCGTTTAAGAGGCATATCTGTGTCTGCTTCAGGTGTTCTTTCCTCTTTTTAGTTTGTAGTTTGTTAAAGGTAGAGAATGAAGAGCTTTAACTATTTTAGTGCTGGCATTCAAATTTCTTTTTTTTTTTTTTTTAAATTCTTTTTCTTTAGCATCCTTAAGGTTCAAGGTTCAGTGTTACTTCATTTATACCCATGGGTAGATTTCTTGAACAGACATAGTGTTTGCCTTGGTATCACAACAAAACATGCATTGAGGCAGGTATTTGATTGAGTTTCAAGGGGAAAAAAAGTGCTCAGCGCTCCACCATGCATCAGTATAGAAGCATGATTAAGTAAAACGATCAAATAAATAAATAAATATCATCGAATAAATAAAGACAAGCTGCAATAAAACCATCAAGAAGAAAAAAACCAGGATAAGAACATAGAATTTACAAATTAAGTCACAATAATAATAAACAGCAAAGAAATAGGATAAATAACTAAAGTGCAATGTCACTCTTCCTTATTGAGCTCTGTCCTTGGCTACCCTTATCTATCATTCATACACCAGTGAGTCACACACAACACACATGACTAAAGCAGGATTCAAACTGCCAACCCTTCGGTTATTGGATGGCCTGCTCTACCTTCTGAGCCATGGCCCCGCCCCATAGTGAGTAGTTCCATAGAGAATAAGTGATTTATCACCATTAATTATGTTCTCTGCATGCATACAGTGCTTAAATGTGTTCTTCCAGCTCCACCCAGTATACGGTGTTTTCCACTGCTGCCATAACAGGATCTGTTTGCCTAAATATCTTTTTATGTTTTTATTATGGTTAATTCACCAGTATATGACAGATATTTTTTTAATCAAAATCACATCTATATTATGCTTTAATAGAACTAGTGTTGCTATCCATACATTTTCCAGTTAAATGTTTTCCAAAAATGTAAAAGGAAATGCAGCAGCAAATGACTATTTTTTATGAAGTTGCACGATTCCAGTTATTATCTTGCATTCCTGTGTAAAACTACATAAAAACAATGGCAGCAAGTGTAACAGGGTGAGTTATTTTGCAGCAGTGTGGCTATGCAGATGGTGTTGAGTATTGATTGTTGTTGTTATAATTACACAAAATGTTCATTGTATTTTCGTTTGTTTTGGTTCATACCTGACAGGTTGGGCTTCCGAGTCAACATGTGGAACTTTTCATTTCTGTCCGTTTCCTGACGTATACTAACAGTGTGACACTGCGCACTATACTGTAACTAGCGTTTTCACGCCTTTACCTCTTCCCTATTGTTCCTGGCTCTCTGTGGAAGAGGGGCATGCTTTTTGGAATCTGTCTGACCGGAGGTTTTTGCATGTTTGTTCACTGTCAGGAGCCAAAAATAAATGGAAACTACCTCCAAAGTTGAACGTGTGGGTGTCATCCACAAACACGACGCAGAGTCTGACACTACCGGTCAGAGGTGGGTAATCCCAGGTTCATTAAGTCATAGTCCTGCCAAATATTGGTTCCAACCTGTTCAGTGAACCAGCACATTTTGATGAGCACAGCTCCTCATCCAGGTAGATGGGAGAATTAGTGGAATCACCAGTGTTCAGTGAACGGGTTGGAACCAATATGTGGCAGGACTTTGACTTGATGAACCTGGGATTACCCACCTCTGCTACCAGTTCCACAAGAATGCAAACTGTCATCTGCAGCAAAGGCAGAGGTGGGTAATCCCAGGTTCATCAAGTCACAGTCCTGCCATGTGTTGATTCCAACCTATTCACTGAACACAGGTGATTCCGCTAAATATCTCATCTACCTGGATGAGGAGTTGTGCTCATCAAAATGGACTGGTTCAGTGAACAAGTTGGAACCAATACATGGCAGGACTTTGACTTGGTGAACCTGGAATTACCCACCTCTGAGCAAAGGTGCAGCAGCAAAAGAGTGACATTTTTGGTTATTATTTGTCAACAAGGACTATTTTGTTATTCCAATTGGTCATTTTCTGTATGAATCACGATGAAACTTAATTTGAAACAAGTTTTTGATGAAGTTATTGATGTTTTCTTGTTTTCATGACAGGTGGTCTAATACATTTGTTTAGTATCATACATGAACAGACTCCAACTGTTCATGTATGTTCAGAAAAGATCTGAGTCAATTAAAACATTTCAAAATAGAGAAAAATGAAGAAAAATAGATTTTTTTTCCCATGAAACACATCATTAACTGAACATAAAAACAACTACAGCATTAATAAACTACATCCAACATCCAAATGAATCCTATCGTATATGATGATGCTGAAAGGCTGAGAAAATCCACTGGGCCTGAAGTCTTTAAATTATTGACAGGATTAGTGTTATTAAACATTTCAGATCAGTAGATGCTTGTAGTCACCAGTGGCTGTTTAGGTCTTTGAAGGTTGATTGATTTTACTCTGTTGTTTATTCTCTCCTAACTACATTACATGCATCATGGACACACACACACCAGAATAGTGTGTGAAAGGCAAATTGGTGATTTTCCCCCCCTTTTTTTGGTGAATCTGCTGGAGTTTTGATGCACACCACAGGTCTGCACCACATGCCCTGCCTTCAGAAAAGAGCCTGCAGGGGAAAATGATGCCCCTAAAATGAGCTGCATGACAGATGAGACACTGATGAACACCAGCCCCCCACCCTTTTTTTTTTTTTTTTACTTTTTTGTTTGCCAGTATGACAAGTCTCTGTCAATTAGACAGCTATTGTTGCTAGCAAGAGGAGAAGCAATTTACTCAAGCAGAAGAATGGAGTGACAGTTTCTGGCATAATTTGCCTTTCAGTGAGGCTGAATCATTTGGACAAAGCGATGCTCAGCTCGAGTCCAGAAGGGCACAGTTCACTGATTATCTACTGGTATATTCGCTGTTATTTCTCAGGGAAATACCCTCAATACTATAGAGTGCAAGCTGTTCTCTAAAATATCACAATGACTGAATGTGGTGTTATTTCAACAGATGTTCCATATGAGCAGTATAAATGTCCTGGCCCACACAAAGCCCACCATACATACACAAATCTATTGTGTATACTGTCTATAGACTATATGTGTGTTTTGAATAGATTATATATTCAAAGATTGGAATAAAATGTGGAACAAAAAAACAAAAAAATAAACAAACATCCCTCACAAATCAAGGATAATGCGAAGTCGCCAAAGTGAGAATCTGTAAACCCTCAGTGGTTTTGTATTGGATGCAAAACACAGTTTGACATCCGAGTTGACATTTTACACTCATCATCTGAGCTGACAGATCATCTTGTTCTTTCCATCCGTATGTAGCGTCTGCTCCCTTTGTTTAAAAAGATCACAAAATGGTGGCTTCATCCACGGAAAGAACTGGATCCAGAGGGCGGAACAATGTTATTCCACCAACTGTGCATGTGCAGCGCCAGTTCAGTACAACTGTAATAATATAATAATACAAATAATAATACAAGTATCCATCTGGGGGTTGAGAAGCCACTGCAGCCTATAAGCTAGTCTTTATCAAAATGAATTGATTTATCCAAAAAGACGAGGTATAGGCACTACCAACCCAGAAGCAGAAGGTTTTTTTTTTTTTTTTAGGTGACTCAAGTGATTCAAGTGATCCGTCGAACTCGACTCCCCTCCTCAGAATGATCCGGTCAATCTTAATCACCCAAAAGATCCGAGTGAATCCCCTCTACTGAAAATGTTCACATCTTTTCAACATTAATAACATGTAAACTCACATTCAAACAGCAGCAGCAGCATTATTGTTTGTTTTAATAGAAAATTTTGCATGTTAGAGTGATAGAGAAAACCACTCTGGTGCCTCATGGTGTGGAAAACAGAAAGCTAATACAAATAAAACAAGATCAATTATTCCACATCTTTGCGATATGAACATTGCACACTCTGTTATTGTGATAATAATATTTTTGTGATATATTGTGCAGCCCTATTAGAGCTGCATGATATTGGCAAAACTTAGGATACATGATATGGATGTACAATGTTACAGTGATATTATGATATTTCTCATTCACCTAAATAAATATCAATTTCATCTACTAAGAAAAACACTCAATAACGATGATTTATAATTTTAGACAAAATACTGAACTGAAATATTGCATAAAATCGGTAAATAGAAGTGTTCAGGCCTTGGCCAAAGTTGTGCTTTTCAACATTAATAACATGCAAACTCACATTCAACCAGCAGCAGTAGGATTATTTCAGTTTTGTTTTGTTTTTTTAATAGAAAATTTTGCATGTTAGAGTGATAGAGAAAACCACTCTGGTGCCTCATGGTGTGGAAAACAGAAAGTTAATACAAATAAAACAAGATCAATTATTCCACATCTTTGCGATATGAATATTGCACACTCTGTTATTGCGATAACGATATTTTTTGCGATATATTGTGCAGCCCTAATGTACAAGTGTTTGTTGCATGTAAACGTGTAAAAATACATACTGACAAAGATTCTTAATATAAAAATGCATGCCAATTAAATATATCATAGGTGTATGAGTTATATTAAAAAAGTAACTGTGAATGACTGTTCTGTGCAAAAACTAATTACATATAACACATTTAAATGCATAGAAACACAACACAAACTTTAACAGATGCAAGAAGATAAAAAAAATCACTTCCTGTATGTATTGAGACACACAAACAAACAACAACAGAGACAATAGACTGAGATAAACAAATTTGTTTGATCAATAATGTTAAAAAAATACTGTGAAGACCATACAATTCTACAACTTTGAGGGGGCGATGAATCCTATGCATCACTTCTAGAATGTACAGTAACAGCAAAAGTAGAATAAACCACAATTCTATTCTGTTTTTCTTTACGGAAAAAAAAAGTGTGGTGGAAATCCAAATAGATGATCTTTATGAACTCAAACCACATGACTTCAGGCAAAACACTTAACCCATAAGTCGTCCAACCTATTGGCTGATATCCACAGCAGGTTTAGAAAACAAACATAGATTTATTAATAAATGATGCCAGGCCTTGAATGCATCACCCACTGCATCCCATGAGAATTGCTCAGGGGGAAAAAAAAAAGAAAATATTTGGATGTCCCTCGACTTTCACAAGCATCAGCTAATAAATCAGGGATTCTACTGACCCCGAGTAAAAGTATCAGAAAATGTGAGCACATTGTGTGTGTGATCATTAAAGGAATAAAATGATGCGTTTAAGTCTCCAAGGATGTTCTGTAGTTGGCCTTTGCAAGAGCAGCAGAAAAACAAAAATCTGTCTTTTTTTTTTTGTCTGCACTAGACATGACCTTTCAGAGACATAAAACACTGCAATGATGAGCCATTTAAAACATAACAGCAGGCGTCTGATAACAGATATGGAATCTTATGGTCACAACATGTCAGTAGTTTAAACAGTGGTAATAACTCACTCCGCTCAACTCTTCAATATTTATGAGGCGACTTTTGTCAAAACAATTTGTTTTCATTATCTTTTCCATCAGTGGGGGTGAGAAGCCCTGTCTGTCTCCTTATGCTTCTCTTCTACACCCACTTCATACCAACACCAAATTGAGTCTTTGTTGCCGCTGCTGACATCCAGAGGATAGCCTGCTGTGGGATTATATGGGCTGAGTGCCTGGGGCGCTGCGGCTTTTTTTCTATGTTAGCTTCACTGGCTAAAAGGAAAACATAATACTAAAAGATTATGGTTTTTTTTTTTTTTTTTTTGCTTGGTAGAGATTGTCTTTTGGGAACAAACTCCTAACATTTCATCATCATCACTGTACATTCAAAGCACAGACGGATCATAACCACGAGTTCATCCGATACGATTACAGCGCACACATTCAGCAGCATCCAATGGGATTTTTGCTGAACAGTCTTTTTATTTTTGTGTCTGTGGAACGTACTGTTTTGTTTTGGAATATGCAGATGCACAAAGTGATAATCAGTCCTGTATTTTTAGCTCTTACCTAATTTGCCTATTTTTGGCAGTTTTCCCTCCATCATGAGATATGCTTGCCAGCAGCTTATTATAACTAATTACAGCTAAATTACACTACTTCAGGTAATCATGTGCACTACAAGCCATGCAGCGTGGCGCACGGCGGTGCAGCATATCTTAGTTACAGTTCGATGAAGGGAAAAAGAGAGTAAAAAAAAAGAAATTGCAATGGAAGCAACAACAATATGTACTCTACTGGGTTGACATCAGCGTAATGTTAAGACGTCAATGAAGTTTAACCCTTTCATGCATACATTATGGCAAGTTTTTTTTTTTTCCTGAGTGTTTTAATTCCTCTTTCGACATTAAAAACCCCCAAAAAACTATGCGATTGATTTTTTTTGTTTTTAATGAACCTATTTTTCAAGGAGTTGCAAAAATATCCACTCAGCTGAACACTATGCATTTGATTTTTGACATGTATTTAGTGATAAAATGAGTGAAAACTATGAAATAATTTTCTAAATATTGCTAATCTGATGTTTGGTCACATTTGAACATACTCTAATACTAGTTATTACACACTTTATAGAGATGATGTGCAAAAAACCCCAACTTTTTGTTAAAAAAACCCTCCTGTTAATTACAGTCTAATAACAATAACATGCAATTCATTTACACTCAAACATGTTACTACAGGTTTATTAATAACAGCAAAGTTACAGTTATGGTGTGAATGTCAGTGCATAGGATGATGCATAAGTGTCCACTGTGTTGGCTGATATGGAACTAAAACAATAAAATCCATGAATATAGAAGAGAACAGCTGTAGAATAAGTGTCCACTGTAGTGAGCACTGTGCATGAAAGGGTTACGTGAGTGCGGAACAATATCCAGCTTTTCAAATAATAAATCTCAGTCATCACCAGATAAATATGAATGAAACATATCATTTATTTAATAATAGTATTTAGATTTATGAGTGTTCCTGAATTCACAATAATGCCTCATTGAACCAAAACAATGGACATGATTCTAACAATAGATGTGTCTTCAATAATCCAATCAAACTGCAATAAAAGTCAAGAACTGACAAGAATTAACTTCTCGGCATAAGGCTTTTTATTCACTCAAACGAAGGGTGCGTTCAGTTCTATCCTAATCCCGCTCTTTTCAGTCCCAACACCTGCTTTGTATAGAATACTCATTTATTTTTTCTTGTTTGTTTCTTGAGCCCATGGTTTATTTTGCCTTAAGGCCATCAAGCTGTTTATAATATCTACATTAGTGCACCAATTAATGTAAAACAAGACTACCGAGCACCCGAGTGAGTCTGGGAGGGGCCAGTGTTCATTCTACTGGAACAACTTAGGGTACGTTCAGACAAATCCGACTTTTTGCTGCTGTTTGACCTGTATCTGACCTTTTAAAGACAGTCTGAACAGCACATATCCCATTATTTTTAAATCCGACCCAGGCCATTATCATATGTGGTACTAAATCTGATACGTATCGGATATTTTGCAATGCGACGTCAGTCTGAACGGCCGGGTCGCATTTATCCGACCTTTACGTCATTGAAATTGCCGGAGATGACTGTCTTATCATGAGAGTGTTACGGAGGCATTCACAGATGTATTTAAACGTTTTTCTTGTCATTGGAAAATTCTAAACAAAGTCTGTGTTTGTGAAGCTGCTAACGTCACTATCCCACCCCTCCTGACTCCGACTCCACATTCACATACTCCGTTGCACAGACGTAGCAGCCACAGTCATAAACCTGTCTGCTCTTTTTTGAAATCTTCTACTTAAAATGATTTGACTGGTGCTGACTTCAGTTTCAGACTAACTTTATCAGTGCCACACACACCGATACCAGATCCCTCCATATTTACTTCCATAAACTCAGTGCGTGCTACATGGTCCTGCATGACGTCAGGACCTCTTCTACGCATGCGGGTCACTTCAGGGTCGCATTCAGTTCACACACAAAACTGATAGAAGTCACATTTAATTTGTAATATTAACGAGCACAGAAAAAAATGGGATTTCACAAAAAAAATCTAATTTGTGCTTTAAGACCTGCTGTGTGAACGGAGCCACAGAGCACAGGTGTCAAACATGTGACCCGAAAGTGCGAAAGTGTTAATTATTTTTAAAAAATAATCAATTCAGTGAGAAAATCTTAGACGATTGACATAGTCACCCTATTCTCCGTCGTTACTGGCTTACTATTGGCTGCTCATGAACATCACTGAGAAATATGTGTTTTTGTTTTTTTTTTTTTTTTTTTATAATCCTAGTGTTAGAAAATATGATTATTGCAAGTATTAGTGTCACAAATAGAAGGGGATGGTATTCGACTTAACTGACATGAAAAAAAAAAAGTACTTCACATGTAATATTTGCCAAGGACAAGACAGGAGTTTATAATTAAAACCAAATTGCATGTATATATCATCAAAACACCTTTGATGAGTGTGTGTGTGTATGTGTGTTAAACTGCAGTTACACAGAGAAAAACATCCTCCGCCGCCTCTTCCTCAAACCAAATGCCTAATAAACAAGTAAAAGAAAAGTTTATGTTCAAAAGTAGCACCGAGGGATCTCTGTGTGTACACTGTCGGCTCACGCTGACAAAGAGATGTAAACTCAGCGCTGTGCGACAAGGACAGTGCTTTGCAAAGAACCCATCAACAGAGCAATCATCTGGGAGGACCCAAAAGGAGCACAGTGAGATTAAAAGACCTGCTATCAATTTATCAAAGACGCTGCTGAGGGGGAACTTCAACTTTAAAGCAGAACTGGGACATTTTTGTCTTAATGACGGCAATTTATAACAGAGCATGTACAACTCTGAAACTGAAAACTTGAGAGCCAATTATAATAAGCACTTTAAGATGAGCCCAAGTGAGATTTTACTCGATGGTTGTCGTAGCAGTTCTGCAAAAAAAAAAAAAAAAAAAAAAACCCAAATGCTAATATCTCTAGAGAAAGAACGTCAGAAGAACCTTATAATTCTGTACTGTTATAAATGCTCGAAGATAAGGTGATGCATATGTTAACCAGAGGTGGGAAGTAACTAAGTACAAGTATTTAGTTACTGTACTTAAGTAGATTTTTTTAGGTATCTGTATTTTACTTGAGTTTTCTGGCAACTTTTTACTTTTCTCCCTACATTTTTGCATCAATATCTGTACTTTATACTAGTTACATTCTCAGAATAGACTCATTAGTTTTTCAAAATAAAAGCATATGACAGTAGGTAAAATGCTTCACTTCAGAGGGAAAACCAGTGTGGAGGATGGAAGGAGTCCAGGCTGTGAACATACCTGCAAAGCTGAGAACCCCTGATTAAACCCATTATCTACTCACTAACTCACT
>JAQQZY010000016.1:11713088-11725718 GCA_030068375.1 Ostorhinchus rueppellii | reverse complement strand
AGATAGATAGATAGATAGATAGATAGATAGATAGATAGATAGATAGATAGATAGATAGATAGATAGATAGATGCAGATAACAGTTTACATTCTTGCTGCCATTGTTTTTATGTAGTTTTACACAGGAAAGAAAGATAATAACTGGAATTGTACAACTTCGTCAAAAATAGTCATTTGCTGCTGCATTTCCCTTTAAAATATTAAACTGGAAAATTCCTGGATAGTAACAATACTTATATTTTAGCATTAAAAATGTGGTTCGGATAAAAACATCTGTCTTATACTGGTGGATTAGCCATTATAGAAACATAAAAAGATATTTAGGTAAACAGAAATACTGTTCAATTATGGCAGCAGTGGTAGACCTTATACTGGGTGGAGCTGGAAGAATACATTTGTTAAACGCTGTACTTTTATTTCTCTTCATGGTTTTAAGAGTATCGTGGAGAAAGCAGTGAAAGAGGACTGTCTGTTTTTCTTGATGCCATTATGGTTGAATAATTCTTACTCTGTTCTATTGTTCATTGTGTATCATGTGTGTGTTTTGTATTGTTTAGACTTTGTAACTTGGCCAGTTCTCCCATGCAAAAAAGCCTTCCAATCTCAATAGGACTTCCTGGTTACATTAAGATAAAATTAAAATAAATAAATAACAATACTTTTAGGTCATTTTTTATATTTGGAAGAAGAAACACTACATATAGACACTTTAAGGACTATTTATGTTAACTATAAAACATGTGACGAACTCAACACAAGCAAAAACCTGTATCTGTTCTTCTTCAGATCTTCAAGTTCAAATATGAAGCAAATCTAAGCTGCGTATAACAACACAACATTAATTATTCATTGTTTATATTTTATATATTCAACATGTGAACCAAAAGTTAGTTGTCGGATAAATGCAGAACTACAACTATTAACCAATTCACATACATTTACAGTGGAAATCTTTGAAAGACCTTATTTTAACATCGATATACAGATGCACCAACACTTCACAGTTTCCTCTTTTTTTTTTTTATTTATCTTGACACTTTAAATTTTATATTCCACATCTTAGCAATTAGAGCTAAATATATTATTCCAATAACTCCAACAGCCTGAGCCGAGCTTCAGATCACTGGCAAGGATGAAAGAAGTGTGAAGCAGTGTCAAGTTCTTCAAAGCAGCAACTTGTTTTTTTTGGACAAAAAGAAGCCCCAACATACCCATCTAAAATATGACAGGGAGTTATGGGAGGAAGACGGCACTTGACAGACTTGAGAGAGAACAGCACAAACACTGCCTAAGTGACCTGGTGATGGATGTTCCATTAAATTTCTGACATCTGGAGAGAGAGAGAAAAGAAACGGCGTGATTTCTCTTTTCACCATTTTTTTTTACCAGTTTTGGATCTGAATTCTTTTTTATCTCCTCATGGAGAATTAACAAAAAGAGAGCGTTCAGGACTGGTACACTGTAAAAAACAAAACACTGAATCAACTTAAAAAATTTTCTTCAATACGTCACATAAAAATGAGTCAAGTAAACCAAATTAAATTACATTAAATATCATTTAATTTGTTTTACTCAACTCCTATCTATCTATCTATCTATCTATCTATCTATCTATCTATCTATCTATCTATCTATCTATCTAGCTGACATTTCGGATATCAGCCACTCATCGGGTCATTGGGTAAGGGAATAAAAGACTGCAAATGGATTTATTGAATTTTTATATTTCCATCTCTGCACAAAATACATAATAATAATAGAAACAATAATAACCATATGGCCATACAAAGTGAAAGTGAAACTTAATATGCTTTACTAATTCTTCTATATCTCCCACTGTTGTGCACTGCAATGTCAGAAACCAGTATTTTAATTAAAAGTATTCAATTTGTATTTCCAAGTTTTCAACCTGTATTAATTTGCATGCAAGTTATTCTTCGTGTAAAGTGAAGATTGTACCAGAGTAGCTGACTTTTTTTTCCTTTTTTTGGGGGGGGGGGGTATTTTGGGAATAACTTGCATATTTATACCTGATAAACTGGGAAATAGTTGTATATGTGTATATGTTATCCGATCCAGACAGACACCAGTAAAAAAAAAAAAAAAAAAAAGACCTTATTGGAGACAAAGCCAAGATGGGGGGAGGGGCTTCTGACGTAACTACATTAATGTTCAGAAGACAATAAAAATGTCATATGCTGGTGTTTATGTTAAGTTTTTTTTTTTAAGGTTTTTTGGTTTTGTGTTTTCCTGTTTTATTTTGGTGAAGGTGTTCGTCTTCCTGTCTTGTCTCCACTCTGTCTTGTCTTTGTCTTCCCTAATTCCCTCATCGTCTGCACCTGGTGTTCCTCCTCTCATTACCCACCCGACTGTGATCCCTGCGCTCCTTCTATATTCTCCTCTTCTCCTTTGTCTGTTGTCGGTCCGTCTTTCTTGTTACCTTAGTGAGAACCTTCTAGTCCTTGAATCTTGTCTCTGTTTCTGGTGTCCTTGTCACAGTTTGGGTGTTTTATAGTGCAGTTAGGCTGTCTCTTAGTTATCTTTTAGTGGTTAGAAGTTGAGTACTTTTGCTCCCTCCCTTGGTTCTCCTGTTTTTTTGTATTTTTGTTTTTCGCCTGACCATTAAAATATCTTGAAAATCATCTCCAGACTGATTGCCTCCTGCATTTGAGTCCACGCCTGAGTGCTGTGTCATAACAAAAAAACGGAACAAAGATGTCTAGTCTGTGGCTAAAACCCAGCCTATTTTTGGCTCCCAGACCGAAAAGTCAGTTGTTTCTGCAGATTTCAGCTCAGTGTTTATTTTGTGTATGAATAAACACATTATGCAGCTCAAATTCTGCTCGATCTCCGAGTTCATCTTTGGATTTGTGAGACCGTTACTCGACGAAGCTTCACCGCATAGATTAAGGAGTACAGAGACAGAAATTCGACATTCAGTGTGAAAGAACGTCAAAGAGACCACAGATGTGTCCAACCAGTGGCCGTACATTTTACACCACACTATTGTCGTAAACTTTTATTTGAGAGGGCGGGATGTTTGTTGCCCCCGTAGAACTGGGTCTAGATGACGCTCAAGTGTCACTGTCATTGCTATATCACTATTTTATTTATTTATTGATTAATTTATTAATTTCTTCAGTTCACTTTATGGCTGGCCCTTCAGCTGTCCATTCATTGACAGGTCTGAGTGAACTGTTGATTGTGTGATTGACTGTGTTATGTGTATTTAATATCTTGTCCTGCTGCGACCCCTTCTCTGCAAACTGATACAACTAATTACCTCCGCCAAGGAGTTTATGTTTTTGCCGGCGTTTATTTGTTTGTTTGTCTGTGTGTGTGTCTGTTTGTAAGCAACTTTACAGAAAAACTACTGGACGGATTTTCTCGAAATTTTCACCAGTGATAGAGAATCACCCAAGGATGTTCCCAGTACATTTTGGTCATGATCCGGGTAAATCTATGGATCCAGAATTTTTTTGAAAATCCCCATCTCTCATCATTGAGCAAAATTAAAAAGAAAAAAAAAAAAAATCATATCTCTGTCAATATTCAGCCAATTGTGTCGTGCCTTTGTGGGATGATAGGGGGTCACACCTGCTATCATGCGGTACATCATGACGTCAATATCTCTAGTGATTTTGACGTCATAACCTTGGCAGAGGTTTGCGCTCACTGAGCGCTCTTGACTGAATCTGAATCCTTTCCCCCTTTCCCCTTTGAAGACATGGCTTACAAATGGACCTGATGTCTTCTTTTTGCGTGAACTATAGCCATACTTTGGAGCCTCAACGCCATGTTGGCTACGTTCAACACTAAACCAATGCAGCATATGTGTGAGATCATCACACATGTGCAACGAAGGCGAAATCGATAAGCAGAATCTTTAAGCAGGCAAGCAAATGATTCCAAGGAATTGAGCGACTGGGAACCGGTTCTCAAACAGAACTGGTTCTCAGTTCCCATCCCTAGACATGAGGCAGGTCCTGGCTCAGCTGCTTATATAGAACACTAACTGCAGTATCACGTGACAGCCAATACATATTTACAGATAATTACAGTGTAATTTTTGTGAATGATCAAGCTGTCTTTAAATACATACAAATAAGACCGTCAAGGGGCAATAAATGAAATGAAGTGTTCTCTGTGTTACGTTTAATATATTCAAAGGATACAGCCCAAGGCAATAGCACACTGCTAGTTGCTTGCTTTTTCTACTTTTTGAAGACATCTTGTATTGTGAAGGGAATTAAATTATGTAAAACTTGCTTGAGAGAAAATAGCTTGACAGAACACAGCATTATACAAGAAGGATGTTCCTCCAATCCTGTGTACTCCATCTGCATTATGGATGTGCTCCACCTTTACCAACCAAGCATGAGCACAAACTGTGTAACATCCAGGCTGCAGAAATCACATGCTACCATCTGTACAAGTCTAAAAAGAGTCGGACTTCAGCACCGGTGTCTTCCTGTTTTACTAAGGATAAGGATTTATGGATGTCTGTGACTCATCTGGTTCATAGAACGGACACACTGCATTACAATCCACACTACTGAGATTGACATGAAGCTCTGTGTTTTTTATACTCACAGTTCTCTGCTTCACTTGGGGGATCTAACTTCACGGGCAACTGTTCAAGTCAGTACAAGTGGGGACTTCATAGCACCGTCCATTCAGACGTTTTCACACCTGAAAGTTGGAAATAAGCTATAAATCAAAGTTCAAGTCTGTGTTATATTGTCATTTGGTCTGCTCAGTTCTGCTTTCATGCTGTCATGTTAGTAGTGGAGTAAAAATCCTGCTGTCAACATGTAGGTGTGCTGCAGTTTCCTGTATAGATATACATCAGATATTAGCACGTTGTCAGTTTGCCTAATTTTAAGCCATTCATAAGATGTTCTTTATTTGTTTTTGCAGTCTAGCCTCGGTCAGGGACGTCAAACTCTTTTTAGTTCAGGGGTCTTATTGAAGTGGTCGAACCAGTAAAATAACAGGCATCATAACCTATCAATAATTAATCATCTGAATTTTTGTCTTTGTTTCAGTGTGAAGAAAAGTAAAATTACATTGCATGATGAAAATGAGAAGAACCTGCACAACTATGTCAAACCTGAAGTCAGTCCAGTTTCAATGATATTATGTCTCAGCTTATTATGAACACAACGTAGAGATCAAAGTGGATCTACAAATGCACAAAACATTTAGTAGCTGGCAGAAAAGTATTAAAATACACTTATTTTTCTTGATGTATTTCTGCTTCCTCACATATGTTCAGGCTATTCACATTTTAATGTGAAAGGATAGTTTGTAAATCAAAATATTGTCCTAATGTAATTTTATGCTCTCACATTAAACCAGTTATAGGTTATTATGCTGTTCTTTTATTTAAGATGGAATTTGGATGTAGCAGTAGTAGTAGTAGAGTAGAAGTAGTATTAGTAGCAGTAAGAGTAGTTGTAGTCGTAGTAGTAGCAGTAGTAGTAGAAGCAGTAGTAGCAGTAAAAATAGTAGTAGTAGTAGTAGTAGTAGTTGTAGCAATAGTAGCAGTAACAATAGTAATAGCAGTCGTAGTAGTACTGGTAGTAGTAGTAGCCGTTGTAGTAGCAGTAGTAGCTGTAGTTCTAGTAGCAGTAGTTGTAGTAGCAGTAGTAATAGTATTAGTAGTAGTAGTAATAGTATTAGTAGTAGTAGTAATAGTATTAGTAGTAGTAGTAGTAATAGTAGTAGTAGTAGCCGTAGTAGTAATAGTAGTAGTAGTTGTAGTAGTAGTAGTAGTAGTACTGGTAGTAGTAGTAGTAATAGTAGTAGTAGTAGTACTGGTAGTAATAGTAGTAGTAGTACTGGTAGTAGTAGTAGTAATAGTAGTAGTAGTAGTACTGGTGGTAGTAGTAGTAGTAGTACTGGTAGTAGTAGTAGTAGTAGTAGTAGTACTGGTGGTAGTAGTAGTAGTAGTAGTAGTAGTACTGGTAGTAGTAGTAGTAGTATATTTTTTGACACTTCCTGGATGAAGCCACAGTTCAGTTGGATCTGTATTTTTTGCTCCACATACTGTTCATCATATGGAGGTGAAACCATGATGTCACCCATAGGTTACCTGTTACCTTTTCAAAATAGTAATCTACATTTGGGCCTGTTTTTAACCATGTTATTTTTTTGTGGCTAGAAGTGACCATATTTGGACAACAGGGGTGGCTCTCTCGAGCCTGAATATTAGCTTATTGACTTGGTAAAACAGTAACTTAACAGTAACAGTAAACACTGCCTCATAAAGTCCTTTCATAGTCTTGTTAGTGGAACCTTTTAGCTAAAAGTATAGTGTAATTATCAGTCTCTGCAAAAACTCCAAAAGTTCAACTGGGGAGCAAATGAGCTGGATTACACACTTAACACTGAAAAGCTGTATTTAACCCAGTCAGCTACTTTTTTGCCAGTTTCCAAATAATTCTCTCTCTCTAACCCTTCTTAAAAGATTTATCACCATTTATTGCATATTATTGTCAATATTTTGTGGGTTTTTTAAGTGAAAAATGTGGCATTAATTCAATGACTACGTAGACGTTCATAAAAGCTCAGGTTAAAGTTGAGGGTTATTATATGAAAAACAGAAAACTGAAGGAAAATGTGACTTTTTCCTGTAAAATACATCATTAACTGCACACAAAAGCAGGCATTTCCATCCACTGTCATTGATCCAACTCATGGGTTTTACTGGTGAATCAATGTTGTAGGAGATGACAGAGTTTCCATGGTAACTACAGAGCCTCTGAACATCCAAATGGGTCATATCTGATGACAATGAAAAGACAATAAACTGTATTTTACACCAATTATTTACTTGTGTTGATAGAATTAGTGGGTCAGCAGGTATTAAACCATTTAGATGAGTAGATGTTTGTGGTTTGGGTCTTTAAGGTCAACATGAAATTTTATCAATGGAAGAAAAAAAATTAAATATACACTAGCTAAATATAGGAGACAGGAATGAACCCAAGAACAAAATTGTTGGTATTTTAGTGATATCCCGCTCCGAATGTTTAATGATTAGTTTTGCCGATACCAATCTAATACCAATTTTGATTTCAATTTGGAGTCAATATTTATAGGTTATTACGCTGTTATTTTAGTTGAGATCAAAATTGGGCTGAATGTTGAACCTGAACGAAAACAAGTTTGACGCCTTTGAGTCTTAATAACTTTAGTATCATTTTTACACTTTCAAAATTCATACGTGGGCTAAATTAGAAACTTTGGAAGGTTGGTTTTGGTCCACCGGTTGTATGTTTGTGACCCCTGCTGCACGCACAGGTCCGTCCAGGGATTATACAGAAGGTGTATTCCATGCAGACCGTACAACTGTGCAAAGTGAAAGTGAAACTTTAGATGTTGGGCAGGACGCATTGCCCCCTCTTGCTCAGATCGGCCCGATCTCATGACTAAATCCGATCTTCTAAAAAATGCCAGATCAGCAGCTGATACAGACATTTAGATCAGATCAAGACCACGCTAAATTTTATTGACATGTTCCGTAAAACTTTATGGGAACCAGGACTTGTTGGAGCTCCACCCAGTGACTACCGGCTGTATTAAAACTTTCAGATACTTCAACACTTGGTATATTTTGGAGCTCAGGTCCATGGTCCAGGGGAGGTTTCAGATCCACCAGCTGTAGTGTTTGATAGTCATACAGTCCCCTAGGGTTCCCCTTCAATGTCCACATCCAAACCTAATCCATATATGACAGGGTAGAGTTCGTTTTCAGACATGTCGGAGGTGAAATGCATGATGGACAGAAGTAACTGCTAATAACTGTTCAGATTTAGTCAGAGGTGAGTGCTTTCTTTTTTCCACAGCAGCAATATTTATATTCAGAAGACAAAGGTGAGGGAGCTGCAGAGGGAGGGTGTGTATTTTCTAAATGTTTTGGCTGATGTCGACTTCTGCAGCTTTAATGTGATGGATGTCACGCTGCCTGGTATGTCTGCTGTTTGCTCTTGAATGCATGGAATGGCAGTGTGCTGTGTTGCACTTGAAATAGCTCCAACATCCATTAGTCCCTTAGTTACATGAAAATGACCTGTTGATAACTGCAGTTCATTTTTATGCTATTAGGGTGAGGACATTATACACAGTATTTATGATATAAGCAACTGGAGACTAATGTCTGCTCATCATACAACTGGAATAAATACTATTCAGATGTTTACAGAACTAACCTGGGGGTTTGTGCTAGTGGAAAACAGTTGATTTTATGCAGATCAATATCTAATAAACAGGGTTATTTGTATGTATACTGGACCGGCACATTATTAGAACCATCGACATGGGATTGTTGGTCAATTCTGCTTTCATGTGATGCAACTGAGAGGTGTGAGAGTGGATTTTTTACATCAATATTAATTACGCTGGAGGTTACTTCCTCGATAACATGACAGATTATTTGTACATAACCCGATCTCCATTGACAAAGGGTGAATGACTTATATTTCTGTGACATGGATATTTCGCCGCCATCCTCATGTTTGTTTGCTGTCAGATAAGATCACATTTTATTAGAAACAATAGCATGAAATACAGACCAAAATCAAATTATGTTCAACATTGTGCTGCAGAGATAAATATCCTGCAGTCAGCAGCTCTTTGCATCACATTAATTCTTTGGCAAAGATTAGCTTTATGTGTACAGGAGAGTAAAGTCAAGTCGTTTGTCTTCAAATTGGGCCCTTCACTAGGAATTAATTATTCCCCATATGTGGAAGAATAGCATAGAATCTGACTGTGTCCAGACTTCATTTGTTATAATTACTGAGTCTTAAAAAAACCAGGAGAACCCAGTCTGATATACAGGATAATTTGCACCATTCATCAGCTGCTGCTGCTGCTGCAGCAGTCTCCAGCACCAACCCATGTAGAAGCCAAACACTAACTGGGTCCATATACAATAGTAGCCTTCTGAAGCACTTTGTTCTGATTATTTTTTTATCATTACTACTACTACTACTATTATTATATGCATATGGTCTATAAATACTCAAAGGACTACTGAATATAGATTTCTGGCTGGCTGACTGTTTTGGTTTGGAGAAGCAGTGCTGCTGTTCACTCTTCCTGTTCTCAGTGGGGTTTTAGGCTGAAGCAGTCAACATTTTTATTTATTTATTTTTTAGATAAAAAAAAACACACACTAAATACTAATGCAGTATGCTCTCTACCCAGCAGACAGAATACGTTATAGCAACTAGCTATTAACCCATAAAGGCCCAAAAGCATCTACAGATCTAAACTGTTTAAAGGAGTCATATTTTGCTTTTTTTTTTTTTTAAACAGAATTATGCATTTTCAAACATTTCCCTGTGGTCTACATAAACCATTAATGCTCTGCTTAGGTCTGAATTCAACCCTATTTCTGAGTAATGACACCAGAAAGGTCATTTTGAGCGCTGGCCCTTTAAATGCACATGAGCCACTTCAGGCCACGCCCCCTCCAGGCTGTTGGCTGTGCTGCTCTGTCCTGTTCAACCAACAGCTGAACATTTTACGTAATCGGCTCAAAGTCTGGACATGTTTTCAGTATGGACTACGGCCACTGCAGCTGATAAACACTTATGTCGTCCTCAGAGAAATGTTCGTTGGCAGTCTTGACCTTATATGTGCAAATGTTGTGATGTGACTAGTTATAAAACATAACAAATTAAGAAGAAATTAATACTGGTAGTAAAAATCCACTTGATTTTTGCCAAAATGAATATAAAGATAGCTTTGCAGCAGCTGGAGGGTTCAAATAAAAGTGTGTTTAGATAAATATGAGCCCTTTAATACCTGTTGATCCACTCATCTTATCAATACATGTAAATAATTTTTTCATCTTTTCATGGTCATCAGATATGACCCATTTAGACGTTCAGAGGCTCTGTAGTTACTATGGAAATACCATCATCTCCTACAACACTGATTCACCTTATATAACCCATGGAGTTGGATCAATGACAGTGGATGGACACACTGGGTTTATGCTCAGATAATGATATACTTTATTAAAAATGTCACTTTTTCTTCAGTTTTTGGTTTCTGATGGAAAAACGCTGAAGTTTAATCTGAGTTTTTATCAATATCTACATGTTCAGTGAATTAAATATAGGAACATAGAAGATTTTCATTGAAAAAAGCTAAACACAAAGGTTGATATTCATAACCCTTTGGTATTCCAGTCGAGAATGCGCAACCACATCCAGCGCGTCATGCGTTGGTCTTTGTTGCTACCAGATTTCAGTTTGGAGATCAGTCACAGAAAAGGGACTGACAACATTGTGGCCGATACGTTGTCATGTGTCGGACTAGAAGTTTGAAACATTTCTTCTGTGGTGGAAATGTTTAAATTTAGGTGGGGGGGTGGTGGATGTTATGACCCTGGGTCATAATTTGTGTATTTCTGTAGAGTGTGTGTTTCCCCCCAGTCCTGTAGGGGTGCTGTGTTGTGTGTGTGTGTGTGTGTGTGTGTGTGTGTGTTCAACAGGAAGGAGCAGCTGATTGGAGGACCATCATTTAAACACATCCAGTCCAGTGTTCTCTCTCTCTCTCTCTCTTGGTCACTACCACCTTCCAACGCGCTTCACTAACAGATATTGTGTATTCGATTGACAATTTGTAAATAGTAAATATAGAGTTTTGATGTTAGTTTGGATAGTGTGTGTTGTTGTTTTTGTAGGAGAGGGCGGCTCTTTTTATTTGCCGTTTTCTCCTGTTTTTCGTCAGAGCTTAGATTAGAATATTGTATTTTGTTTTCCCTATTCTGTGTTGAGAATAGAGTATTTAGTTTTACCTTTTGAAGAAGAACTTTTGTTTGTTGTTTTAGCCCTACCCTCTCATACCCTCCTTTAGTTATTTAATAATAAATATCGCGAAATTTAGTTTTGTTTTCGGTCTGGATTTTCTAACTTGGGAGTTGGTGGTGAACGAACTGAGCACATTATGCACGTCCGAGTGAACCCCTAGGCTGGGACGTAACATATTTATAATATCATATTAATATTTTGGGCGGCTGTGGCTCAAGGTTAGTGGTTTGAATCCTGGCTCCAGCTGTCCACGTGTTGAAGTGTCCTTGAGCAAGACACTGAACCCTAAATTGCTCCCAGTAGGTCTGGCAGCAGCCGCCTACTGGTGTATGAGTGTGTGTGAGGCTTTGTAAAGTGCTTTGGGCAGCGCGAAGGGGTAGAAAAATGAGCTATACAAGTGCAGTCCACTTACCATGTGTAATAAATGCAGATAAATCACCTAAGAAAGGTTAAATGTAGAGAAAAATGTACTTGGGTTACAAATGTAGTACCGGGTCTGTGTGGGTTAACCTTTATTTGATTTTAGAATATACTGTTAGAAACCTCATTTACAAGCTAAACGGGTACAAACTGGTAAAATAAATAAAATAAATAACAATAAGGCAATTCAATAAACAATAAAACCTTAAGATTCACTGAAAGAAATGCAATCAGGGGAAATTAGTTACTTCAGTTAAAAACAGCTAGCTATAAAATATGCTGAAATTAAAAGTTGCCCCAGGGATAAATATGAAACAAGCTGAGGTTCTTTTTTTTATTGTTTGCATGCTGTTCCAGGTTGCAGGTGCACAACGAACAAAACTGGATTTCCCAAGATCAGTAAAAAAAAAAAAAAGAAAAAAAAAAAGCCACCACCTGCAAAATAATCACAAAATATTTAATGAAGCAGCAGCATCAGTGGAAAACAAAGTCAGAGGTACAAAGAGGCAGAATATTTAGAGCCTTAAATTAAGCTGATCTTGACATTACTTGAGGTTGGGTGAGATTTGTGGGAATTAACTTCAGAAATGTAATCTTATGTTCATGTTTTCATTAGCATATATATATATATATATATATATATATATACATATACACACACACACCTGAAATGAAGGATTCTTGTGTTTTCATCCCCTCTATTTGTATCTGCAGAGGGGATGTGCTGAGCCTGTAACCCTTTAACTACAGCAGTGTCTCTGCCGCTGCTTTTGCACTTTACACCAACAACTCCAGAACTTTTCATGCTATCCACAAAATTCAAATAGCATCGGAAAGCTGAAATGCTGAGATTTCCGATGCTCTATAACACTTTACGTTACAGCAGCAATATGAGACTATTACTATTTTCAGGGGCTTCTACAGAGGCTAAAAAACACCTGGAAATAACAAAAAATATGACCCTGTAAAAGGTACTGACTGTTTAAGACCAAAAAGCATGTTTGAGGTGATTACAGACATTTACAGGTGTTTCTAATAATAAACATGCTAAAAACGTCAAGTCTGATTTTTCTTTTTTTTTTTTTACTAAAAGACAGTGTGAAGCATTTATTGTTTATAATAGTGATTGTTAATGGTCAGGGATTGTTGAATTGAACTGAATGAATTGTTTATTTTGGTTTGTACATTAATCACTGCCAGAGCCGGCCCGAGGCATAAGCGAACTAAGCGCCTGCTTAGGGCCCCACAGTCACTAGGGGGCCCCCACGAACATTCATCCATTTTCTATACCCACTTTATCCTCACAGGGGTCGCATGGAGCCTATCCCAGCTGCTTAGGGTGAAGGCGGGGTACACCCTGGACAAGTCACCAGTTCAT
>JAQQZY010000016.1:11654620-11665926 GCA_030068375.1 Ostorhinchus rueppellii | reverse complement strand
TACATATACACAATCTTTTTTGTAGTTGTCAAAATGATTTTGTGAATTGTCTTTTCTGTGGAAAACGGGTCCAGATGTCTCTGAGTGTATAAGGTTGCTGACTCCTTGTTTAGGGCTTTGAGGAACTATAGAACATAAAAGTTAGGGTGCAACTGGGAGGGTCTCCACTGTATAAGACACACCTCCCCTCCTAAGACACCTGCCCCTGCTGCTCAGACAAACCGCTATTTCTGGTGAATGTGAAACTATGGACCTTCCAGTAATATTGGACACAGCAGACGCAGAGGATTTAGTCATAAAGCTGAGCAGCAATGACAAGTTCAGTTCCACACAGCCCGATCCAACAAAAGCCCCTCTTAGATTTAACTCGGCAAATAGGTCAGGTTTTTCCAGTGGATTTTTACTGCAGTGATTTATATATTTCAGCTCCTACAAGTTCTTTAACCCGAACAGACGCAGTGAGCAGCTTCTCATTTCTTAAACAACCACGGGTTTTATGAAAAGCATAAAGATTTATCAGTACTGGGATGCATCCAGCTCTGTATGTTTGTGAAAGACTGGTTCAGGGAGCATGTGCCCACCACAGAGTCAAGACATGAACCCCACTGGGAATCATTGGGATGTGATGGGGAAGGTATTATGTACTGATCTGATTCTCCCACCATCAATACAGGATCAGGCTGAAAATGAACTCAGAACAGATTTCAGTGTTGGGACATTTACTGTGACACTGCATAAACAATGGCACTGAAACTGTGTTCTGTATTCAAAGCTTGTTGTGTGTGAGACGTGTGTGTATTCTAATATCCGCATTGACTTGGGCATTAATTAGGATTTCCAAATTGGATATGCAGAATATGCAGATATATTCTGGTGTTATGAGGATTCTTTGCACATACATACAGGGCATCCATCTAATTTAGGGTTTACTGCAACATACGGTCGCTGTTTGGGATCAGATGGAGTATTGAAACCAAGATCCACCCAAGAGAAGGGATGTGCCAAAGAAAAATATGCATTTCTAGTTGGAGGCAGAAACATATAGTTACATTAACCCATAAAGACCCAATACTGCTTCTGTGACAGCTCAAAAAGGATATTCACGTTATGTACTGTATTTCGCTTTTTGTTTTATAGTAAAAATCCAAATGTATTTATATATATTAAATGTACTGATTATGTAGATATTCATTAAGTCAAGGATCTTTATGTACAAAACATAGAAAACTGAAGAAAAAGTGAATTTTTTCTGCAAAATCTATCATAAACTGACTATAAAACACACAAACCTAGAACCACTGTCATTATTAAACTCCATCTCTGTATTGGGCATTTCTTAAGTGATTTATCAACATTTATTGTAATATTATCCTCTGTATATTTTTGTAGTTTTTTTTTTTTGTCTTCGCTAAATTTTTTTTTTCTTATATTTAATTCACTGATCATGTAAATGTCCATTAAAGCTCAGATTAAAATTGAGGCTTATTACATCAGAAACAGACATCCCTGGAGAAAAAGGGACTTATGTAAAATCTATCATTAACTGAACATAAAACACACACACACCTATACCCACTGTCATTATTCAACTCCATGGGTTTTACTGGTTCAGTATAATAAATCATTAACTCAACATAAAACAAGTGTCTCCATCCACTGTCGCTGATCAAAATCCATGGGTTTTACTGGTGAATCGATGTTGTAGAAGATGACTGTGTTTCCATGGTAACTATGGAGCCACTGAACGTCCAAATGGGTCACATCTGATGACCATGAAAAGATAAACTGCATTTTACACCAATTCTTTACATGTATTGGTAGGATTAAGGGATCAATAGTTATTAAACAGTTCAGATCAGTAGATGCCTTTGGTTGTTGATGGATGTTTGGATCTTTATGGGTTAAATCTGAAGAAATTCTGAGCATGTGGGGTCATCCAACAGACATCTAAACAATGCCATGGCAATGCTTTTGTTTGGTTTTGGTATAAAAACCACTTGGTTAGGGTTATGGAGGAAAGATCAGTGGGATAACTAAAAAAAAAACATGAAAGAAAGCACACGTAAACAGTGTGGAATGGGACACGGTCTCCTGTGGTTTCCTGTGCACAAATCCACAAACTTTGGTGTTCCATCATAGCCACCACAACTCTCTCTCTGGTAATCCTTGGCATAAAAAATTAACACATACTGATGTAATGACGGGAGTGAAAACTGAGGTGGTGTTCGAACTGTGATATTTCTTTAGAGTTCATTAGAGTTACAGCGGAATCTGCATTTTCACATTTGAACAGCTTATTCGACAGTTTCGTGTTCATTCATCCATCCTTTCTTCCTCCATTCTTCTGAAGCCGCTTTATCCTCACTAGGGTCACTGGAGCCTATCCCAGCTACTTAAGGGCGAAGGCGGAGTACAACCTGGACATGTCACCAGTCATTTTTGTATTCTTGTAGGGAAAAAAATATACATTTATGTAGGTGCGCAAAGAGATTTAGATGTTTAGAACTTTTTGTGGACCTAGAAATTATTTTTTCCCCCAATGTGCATCAAAGATAAAGGGGGAATTTAACCCTTATAGACCCAAACCATCTACTGATCTAAACTGTTTAATACCCGTTGATCCATTAATCTGTCAATACATGTAAATATTTGGTGCAAAATGCAGTTTGTCATCTTTTCATGGCCATCAGATATCACCTATTTGGACGTTCAGAGGCTCCATAGTTACCGTGGAAAGACTGTCATCTTCTATAACATCGATTCACCCGTAAAACCCAATGAGTCGGATCTTGTGTGGATAGACACAGTTGTTTTTACATACCGTTAGCAACATCTTTGCTGAAAAAGTCCCTTTTTCTTCATTTTTCTCTGTTTTGATATAATTAATTTTGAGTTTTCATGAACATTGACAGGATCTGTGAATTAAATATAGGAAACTATATGATTTACACCAAATAAATGCAAAATTCACTGGCTAATATTTAAAAAATGGTGATAAATCGGCTAAGAAAGGTAGAATTGAGGCCGATGTGTCACTATAACAGGACCCTGAACACTGTTTGTCAAAAGATGAAAGGGGTTGGGTCTCTGTAAAACACGCTATTCGTGCTTCTGGGGGCTCTGCGAAGTAAAGCATAACTGTCGATTTTTAGCTTTGTGTCGGCCACAGCAGGGGTAGTTTGTACAACACAGGTGAACCATGACAAGCTGTTGAAGCACCGCGGTTCCTCAGAGGCTTTTGTCGACAAAATACAAGAAACATGACAGTGAGTTTCCTTTAAAATAACTGGCAGACGGGGAGTGCACAACATGGACTCACCCTTAACACACATCACATCATATTTCCATCAAAATATCCCAAACGCTCATGTGAGACGGTATATATTTTTAAGCTCCAATAATTGAAGGCAGATCTAGAGGTGAAATCCACTCAGAAGTTCAGTCTCAGAGGTGCCGATTGTTGTGCTTTTATTGTAAATGCATTCTTTTATATGTAAATTGAAATGCACCTGCGATCCCCTTTTCAGTCCTCATTTAATCTCAGCCTCCTTTCCCACGGGATTACGCTCTATCTCGGCAAGAGAGCCGACGACGGGCATCAGGACCTTTGATGCTTCTGGAGTTGACAGGCGAGTCCCAGGGCATTGTCACTTCTTTCACAGTATTATCTGGGTGCAGATAACAGAGGGATCTGTTAGCAGGTGCCATTCAAAGATGTGTGGGAAGTACCTGCATGGGGCTGGCAAAATGCGGATGACACTTGAGCTAAAAGGTGATCTCTGACAGGAGACAGATGAGTGCTGCAGTCGGTTTCTATCCTCTAATATATGGTGTGTGCTGTATATGGATGGCTATGCATAATTCTAAATCTGCAGCTTTGATTGTAATGATCAAACAGATCCTCCACATAGTTAAACAACATGTTGGTCCATGTCATAATACTTTCTGACAAAGTTAGAACATTTGTATTCTCTGTCTGTATCTTTAACTCCTGGTTAGTGTTAGTTTACATAAGGTACAATAGTGTGGTTTTTTTTTAATTGTTATTGTTGGTCAGAAAGGGTTGGGTTTTCGTTGAGTCCACCTTTGACATTTCGGTCCGTGTTATTGACTTGTATTTATTTTATTTATTTATTCGCCAATTAAAACGTACATCTGCTTTAATCCTTTAACCCCTGAGACATTATTTCAGTGAAACAGGCTGCTTGGACTTTGTGTTTATAGAAGTGTCATAAAAGCTGCTCTGAGTATGTGCTTTTTGTGGTTTTGCTTTCCTCTGTGTTTTCAGTGTCAAAACAAAGTGGAATAACCAAAAAAGACAAAGAGAGGAGTTGAAGACTTACAGGTTTTTACTAAAGACACTCAGAATGTACACCGGTTTTGGCCCAGTAGTTTCTGTTTTGGGACTTTTTTTTTTTTTTAATATAAATCAGTCCAACTATTATTTGACACCTGGTTGAACTCCAAAAAGCAGTGACACGGGTAAAACTTGGCAAAAACACAATAAAAAAAAAAGAAAATCACAACAACACTGTAAATAACAGTAAAAACAAAAAAACGACAAAGAAAACACTTTTTTTTAAAAAGGCAATGGCTCTTGCCAAAGTACTGCGATACAAAATATGAGCGTGTCTGTAGCCACAGACCAATCAAATGTAAGCATTTGTACTCGAGCCAATCAAAGACATTGTTCCATGTCCTCATTATCTTCTTGTTGCCACAGTACTGTGGTAATATATGGTGTATACTTCAGTGCATTCTTTTGTGCATTTTGCTACCACAGTACTGTGGCAACTGATGGAAGGAATGACAAATTAGTGATAGTGTATAATATAAAATAGGAATTATTGTTCTAAATGCTCTATATGTTGTTGGTGTTCTTTGCTCTGTGCAGTCAGTGAGGCTTCAGTAGGTGGGCGGAGCTACATGTTAGATGCGACAGTGTGCCGTGTTCCTGCATTCCGAATGTTGTCCCAGTGGTTGATTTATATCAATGTTGGATTTTACAAATTCACTCAATTTTTGCCTAAATGAATACAAGGATAACTTTGCAGCACCTGGAGGGTTCAAATTCAAACTGTATGAACTATTAGGGTCCAAATACACAAATAAAAGAACCAAAGACTAATAAAAGTGGGTTTAGCTAAATATAACCCCTTTGACATTTTTCCAGGCAAGGATAAAATTCAAATTACCATTCAGATCAATGCTCACCTTATCAAGATTGAAAATGTTCTCCAAAGTTTTCAGAACATTTTCAGTATTGCAACATGATGACACATATATACCGACACAGTGATGATTCTGGGTTGACCAGTCCATATTTAGTACCACTTCAACCCGTTTGGAACCTCGGCAAATATGGGGCTAGAAAGATAGAATAGAATGTAGAATCTGAAACTCTCTGAACATCCTTACTTTTACACAGTAGAAACACAAAAACGCACCAGGTCAAGTCAAATGAAGCTAATACCAGCCAAAGAATAGAGGCATTGTTCCTTTCACTGTTCTGGAGACAGCAGGGCTTTGCCAGAAAAGGCTGAAAAAGGCTGGAAAATGTGATCAGAATTGAAATGTTGAGAAAATGTGCTAACATTTGTGACTTCTTGTAACAATTCTAGGTCAAAATCAATACAAATGGAGCATGCCTACAAAGCACCGATCAAAGAAATACTCGAATCATTGTCATGTCTTAAACTGTAACGCAATACTGACATATCAGCAGATGAAGATAAAAAACTGCAAAAACGTGCTTGTTTATGCTACGAGGAAACACAGAGTAACATTGACACTCATTTGGAACACCTTGAATGCTAATCGATTATATGCCACATAATAGTAACGTCCTTGTGGCAGATCAGACCAGGGGACAGCGGATTCATGTACTAACCTCATCTCTCTTCAGTTTCTGATTAACACCAGTCTGTGCTACCGAATAAAAGATGTGTTTTTGGGTATAACATATTCACTCCCAGTTTAATATTCATGTGATGCAGGTATTCAGTGGATTGAAGGTTTTCTTTTTAGGTACAGAGCATCAGTCTGGTCTAAATTCCCTTCATTTGAATTTATGTCAGATATTTGACTCCTGAGTTATCCATTCAAATCTGTTATATGCTGAGAAATAAACTGTCACATGGACTTAAGAAAATATCAAAGAAAAGAAGGAAGAGTGAAAACAAAGCAGCTTTAAAGATTTTTTTCATGGGATGAGCTGTGAATGTAGCCTTTGATCAAGATAAATGACCCGTTCTTTTTTTTTTTGCAGTGTCAAGTCACTAAAGGGTTCATCATTAATTGCAGACGATGAATTTGTCTTAATTAACATGCTTCATCAGCAGCTGAAAACACCAGACAGTTGGTTAATATGAGATAATGCCATATTTTATTCTTAGAAGGGACTTGTTCGGTTTAGTCACAGACATTATTATAATCCCAAAGGTCAAATGTTTGCAGGAAAAAAAGAAAACATGTAACCTAATGCACGAGGGCGATAACACGCCACACAATAGAAACCAGAGGCTGAACTTAATTAATCTCCCTGCAGCTGCAGTGTTTAAAGTGCCATTGTATAAATATCTGCCTTGACAAGTGTGTGGGGAAAGCACAATAGACTGAGCTTAAAGACATGTCAGTGTTGCATCAGTACTCTGACAGTTGGTCCACACTTGAACTCGTGTTTTCAGAAAAAGAAACGTATGACAGTGTGAGGCACACAGTTTATATAAAACGCCTAGATGTTATTTGCAAATCACTATCAAGTACAAGGTGTTTTGTAGGTTCTTACAAGACAAAAGAGGAATTGTATTAACCCTTTATTAGGCAAGTGACTATTTTTAGTCATTTACGCACACGTTACAAAACAGTGGCAGCAACAGTTCCAGTGAGGATAGTGAGTCAGCAATCTGAGGTCCAATGTGGTCTCCAGGGTCTGTAAGGTCCACCTGTGCATGAACACTGAATATTACCTCCGCCAAGGAGCTTATGTTTTACTGTGCGTTTTACAAGTGTTTTCTGTATTTTATATTTATAAATAAAATACATTTTATATTTATAATTATATTTATAATTTATTTTATATTTATAAATAAAATACAGAAAACACATGTAAAATGACATGAACATGTATTTTAGAACATCACTTTTAGAACAAAGCAGTACCTAACTAGAAAGGCACTCGGGGAGCGCAGACCTCCGCCAAGCTTAGTGGGATTCCCATCCAACAGTCGCACTTTTTTAATGTTACATATGCCCTGTCATTGAATCAAATGTATGAAGCTTTGGATTTCAGAGTATTTCTATGAGTGAACTATAAAGGCTTAACTAACATGTGTTGGGTAATTATTTAGACTTTGATATTCTGAGATTTAGATCAGTTTTTACCTTCAGTGCAGGGGTATTGTCTGTCTGCCAAAAGCTTTTGGATGATTTCTTTAGGCATTGACCTTGACCTACATTTTCAAGGTTAAATGGGGGGCTGATGCATCAGATTTGGATGGCAATTTTGATTTTTTTTCCCCCCTCAGGTCTGCTGGAGTCAGTGCAGGGAGCAACAGGAGTTTAAGTACAAGACTAGCTTAAGTGTCAAAAGGGATGGGCAAGGGGTCATAACAATGTTCAATGTTGCTCCTGTTATACGTTACTATAAACAGGGTGTGATTTGTCAAAAAACAGAGTGGGAAGTATTTTGTTTGTTTTTTAAAAAAAAAATCATGAACAAACAAGTAATCATCAGGCCTAATTCCTCTTTAAGTTAACAGAAGGTCCTATTACATGTCGAACAGTTGCCTTTAATGCAAACTAAAAATATATGAAACATTTAATTTTCGGCGGTGGCTACGCCTGTGATGTGAGAGATGGTCTAATTAAGTTCCAGGATCACGGAAAAGGCCCAGTCACACCCACATGGTAGAGGATTTATGGTGAATGGGCAACTCAATAAAACTGTAAAACGGAACATAAAACCTAATTGATTAAGGCGTCACATCACGTCAAAACAATTCAGCTAATTAGACAAACAGTTTGTTCTGATGTCGGACTCATGTGTTGAACATGTCCACTGGTGCACATCCATGTACATACAGTCAAGGAAAAAACTATTAGACCACCCCTTGTGATAGATACATAGATAGATACATACATACATACATACAGACAGACAGACATAATATAGTTCCAAGTAAATATCTCCCCAGATAATAGCCTCATTTGATTTTGCATTATGATTCGGACTCGTTCTGAACACATGGCTCCCAAGATGTATTTAGAAACAAAATGTAGACCTCTTGGTCACTTTTTGTTGGAGGACATGCTAACTGACACCGAAGGTTTACAGCAACTGCGCTAAGCTAAAGCTAAAAGCACTGCTCCCAAAGCAGAACAATCCCTGGATGGATTTTAACCTTCTTTTTTTTTTCTTAGTGTTCTAACTCTGAGGGTGACAGAGACTTACTTAATTTCATGTTTGGGTGTCTTATTCCTTTAAATTAGCATTATCTAAGTCAAGTAGATGGGGGACAACTCCTATCAACAATAGGTTTACTTCTTATCACCTATGCTTGACAATACTATGTGTGTTTAGATGTTTATCTAAAGAAAGAACAAATAATACTTCTGTACATCCACATGTTTCCTATCTTAACAAGCTTAACATACCAACTAAAATATTTAAACTAAAACGGTAAAACATAAATCATGGTCACAAAGAACTCCCCACTAACATTACTGAAATAAAACAGATTAAATAAATGAATCCTATATTAAAACATTATCTACTAACTACTAAAATAATTCATCCTAAAACCTCAATATCTGAATTAAAATAATATTTTAAGCTCGTCAAACTATTGGTGCACATAAATATGGGTGTGTTTTCCTTTTTTTTTTGTTGAAAATTGAAAAGCTGTCATTAACAAACCATTATATAGACGTTACATTTTGTTCATTAATAAAAAAAAATAAATAAAATGTTCACCTCTAACAAGTCTTACTAATTTTCAAAAACTGTGAATCTACTGCTATTGTTTGAGCGAGTAAAAACAAATCAATACCAAGACACTTTTATGCTACATGAGGCCATTTATCCTCAAAATAAGAAATATTGATCACCAACACAGTGTCCCGTATATCCGATGTAGCGTTTGCATTTTCAGCCGCAGTCACATCAAGGTGAGAAACTTTGCAGAAAATAAAACACAAGTAGATTTCTTTGTGCCTGCTTGGACTCGTTCTGCAGCTAAAAATGCCATGAAGTCTCACCCGGCCTGAGTGCTCATTATTTCAGTCACACTCGTGGTTTTACATGCTTGAGAGGAAACATTTTAAAGACAGAAGCCTTTTTCATGGCTGTGCATTTTACCTAAGGATATGTGCTGTCAGGAATACTAATGCAACTCAGTTTAACAACAACCAAATCATTGATTGTCGTAAAGTAGATATCTGTATTTCCGCACACATACTCTTCTGGCTTTAGGGATCACTGTGAGCAAATTCCAGCACAGGAAGCTTCTTATCCTCAATCAGCAGTAGCGGTTGGTGGCCATTTGTCATTGTCTGAGCCAAGACAAAGAAAAAACAAAGTGTAGCGTGTGCAGAAAAAAAAAAAAAAAAAGAAAATATAAGACATGCTTCACACGATCATTGACATTTCACTGCTGTTCCTGTGTGTGGGGGGGCGGTCTGAAAGCCTTCTGGACAAAGAGGTTCAATACGCTCAACAAGGGTCTCTCAGATTTTTAAAAGCTCCATTCCTGAGGTCGATTGAGGTCCTCAAAACTCTAGCACTTCTCTGTAAGAGCTGAAAATAACAAGGTTCCTCCTGCTAGATGCCCGTCTCCCAGCCTCGTACTCTGTTTTATCAGGTCTACAGAGGACTAATCACACAGAAACACTGGGAACAAGGTAATCTAAGGGTCAGGACGCGGGGGTTATTATCTCACAGGGGTGTATAGGAAACAGACGGAGGGCAGAACATGGGGAATTGGGAACACCAACACTGCTGATTTAGTTTGACTCAAGAAGTGAAAAGCAATTTGTGCCACATTATGTAACAACAGTGCAATACGTAATAACATTATTGAAAGCATTTTGTAATAAACTTTGCTGCAAGAAAATGTAATAATTTAGTGCATTCTGTAAAAAATAAACACTGGAAACCATTGAAATTGACGCCTTAATTGGAAAAACCATCATACCAGCAGAGCAATGTTAAGCACTCCAGTTTAATTAGAATTCAGTTTAAAAAGGGATGTTTCACTGGTCAAACCTAAATCTAAAGTAATTGTATTCATTATAATAGAGAATGTGTTTGCAGACTAGACACAAAAGCTGCACTAATTAAGTATTACTGACAAGGAACTCACTGGTGCACTGAAATTTTGGAAGACATACACACATGCAATCTGGATTATAATATTATACATGATACAAAGCACAAAAAATACATTTAGAACAGATAAAAATCTTTATTTCAAGATTACAGATGAAAACACACCGGTTTCTCAAAAGATGGAAATTACTGATACAAGCAATACCAGAATTATAGTTACTTTCCCTCTTTGTTTTGTTTTTCTTTGTCTTTTTTCTTTTAAGTTTTGTGTGTACAGCATTGGGAGAATGGAACATGAGAACTATGTTATTTAAGTATAAGATATTGACAGCTAATCAAAATGACAATCGTTAAAAAAATGAATTTGAGATACTGTGAGGCAAATGAAACTGTACCTGATATGCATCTCCTAATTGCATGTTGGATGTATGTCTATATGTGAGTGTCAAATAAAAAATTACTTAAAAAAAATCTTTATCCTAGCTCCATTTGTGTGTTAAAGGGCTCATATTTATCTAAACCCACTTTTATTAGTTTCTGGTTCATTTATTTGTATATTTGGACTCTAATAGTTTATAGAGTTTGCATTTGAACCTTCCAGGTGCTGCAAAACTATCTTTAAATTAATTTAGGCAAAAATCAAGTGGATTTCTACAGACTGTTTTAATTCCTGCTTAATTTGTTACATCACATTTGCCCATATAAGGTCAAGACTTCTGAGGAACATTTCTCCCAGTACGACACAATTGTTCATCAGCAGCAGTGGTTGTAGTCCATACTGAAAATATGTCCAAACTTCAAGCCGATTACCTAAAATGTTCAGTTGTTGGTTGAACAGGACAGAGCAGCATAGCAATCAACCTGGAGGGGGCGGGACATGAAGAGGCTCATGTGCACTTAATGGGCCAGCGCTCCAAACCACCTTTCTGGTGTCATTACTCAGAAATAGGGTTGAAGATGAACCTGTGGAGTTGAATTA
>JAQQZY010000016.1:11594233-11606237 GCA_030068375.1 Ostorhinchus rueppellii | reverse complement strand
CGGTCGTTATCAGGCTCCTGCAGAGCTTGTTGATAGGCTGATCATTTGAACCAGGTGTGTTGGAAGAGGGACACATCGAAAACATGCAGGATAGTGGGCCTCGAGGACCAGGGTTGAGAACCCCTGTATTAAAGTATGATAATGAAGTACTTCTACTTGATTACTTCCCTTCTCTGATTACTAACACATATCAGTGATGATGCTGCTTTTATTTTGTCGCTGTGAAAAGAAGCCACAGTAAATAAGTGAAAGTGACTGGAAGTGTGTGGTATTCTACTGCAGCTTTACGAGTCTGTGGAGACGTGTTCAGGGTGATCATAGAAGAGATGTTAACACATTCCCTCAAGCTTTCTTCCTGTTCCTTCAACCAATTAGTACCAAACCAGCCCAGTACTGAACCTGCAGAAAGGTTTACACCAAATTAACTTAATAATGACAGAGCCGAGACAAGACGGGTCCTTTAAGTGGTAACTCCTACCCACTGTGAGTCAGAGGAAGATCAGCTGCTATATTTAGAGATAGAGTAAATTAGACTAATTGTCTCTCTTCAACTCCAGGCTCTTATTAGGAATCCTTTGCAGAAATGACATTTTAGTGCTTTATTACCGTGAGATGTCATATCATCTGAGCATCAGGAGCCACCTGAGGTTAGTATTTGTAGACGATCGGCATGTTAGCAGGAATCTGACCTCAGGTTCCAAATGTTCAATTTATAGCAGAAGGTAAATCAATTCCTCTTTGATACACATTTTAACAGAAAAAAAAGCTAATTATGCCTCTAATCATAGCTTGAACCTTGAATGAACTGTCTCATGTCAGCTAAATGTATTCTGCCACCACCTGTTCACTTCATTTCAACTTTTTCCATTTTATTTTTTCACATCTCGGGTCTTATTTTGGCGAATCACACAGCCTGAGTGTCTAACATCTCTAAATGTGAAGGGCCGTGGACTGATAACAGAAAAAAACTGAAAAATCACAGCTTTGACATAAAAAAAGGGAAAAAATGTTCAATAAGAATGGTCTCTTCACTCTGCTTTCATTCATCTATTTGCAGATGAAAGTGCTCCCTGCTATTCAACATTTCAGTCAAACCTCCACCCCACTCCACCCCACCCACCACCGTCACCAGGGAGATTCATCTGAGTTTCATTCAGACTCGCTGCTGTTTCTCCAGACTCCAGGGGGGACGGATTCTGTCTCGCCGCCATTTTCCTGTGATCCGACACTCATTATGAATGTACTGCACATCACTGAAGCCTTACCACCAAAGACTCATGTTATCTGAGTAACTTTAGTTTTTATGCTAATTTATGAAACTGAACATTCATTTTATTGAATGTAATTTTGTGGGATATAAGTTTGGTAGAGTTTTAATTTTTTTTTTTTTTTTGGAAGTGAAACACTAGGTGCATTTTTAAAAACTTATGTTAGTGAAATTTCGAAAGACTGCCTGGGAAAGTGGCAACAGATGTAAAACATCCTGAATTTTGCAAAAAAAAAAAAAAAAAAGTTAGTTTTTTAAAAAATTTCTCCACATAAGAGTAAGTGCACGTGGAGGAAATTGCAACATATGGTGCTTTTCCACTGCGAACCCTACTCGGCTCTACTCGGCACACTTCAGCTCGACATGACTCTACCCACTTGTCGGACCGGCCCGGCTGTGTTTCCACTGCCAGCCGTTACTAGTCGGGACTAGTTGAAGTGGGTGGAGTTGGCGGAGTGGACGCAGCCGTGCCGTTGTTTTCAGGCGACTAATAAAGTGTTACACCGCGGTCAATAAAGTAAACAACAACGATGGAGGCACTGGATGCGGTACTGCTGCTGCGGTTTATTGTTACTGAAAACGCCTAAACAGACGCACGTCTGTACGCCGGTGATTATTTCAGATCCCCGAGCTTCGTTGCGTGTATGACAACATTTCCTCTGATGAATCGGTGGACAGCTCTGTTCATGTGACATTTTAGTGCCAGCTCGGCACAGCTAGACCCACCTCTGAGACAGGTATGAAAAATCGTAACAGGTCCCAGGTCCAACCCCCAGTGGAAAAGGGCCATATTGCGGTAGAGTCGAGCTGTGCCGAGTAGAGCCGTTACGAAAACGTGCAGTAGAAAAGGGCCAATATACAGGTGGTCCTCGGGTTACGAACAAGTTCTGTTCCTACGCTGGCGACGTAACCCGAATTTCCACGTAAGTCGGAATTAACCCTTTAATACTCCCTAAATACCCCCTAAATCTCTAAACAAATACCCAAATACACGTATTATACTTCATATTAATTCAATAAAATAAATTAAAATCAAAAATAAGATGCTGTACTTGCCATGACTGCTGAGAGGTGGCTGGAGACGAAGGAGGGGAGGCTGTGAGAGCTGCTGCTGGAGAATCCGGATCATCCAGAGGGGTAGCAGTTGCAGGATCTTCTGTAGACGTTGAAGGTACGGGTTCTACTGGCCTCTCTACTTTGGTGAAGTACTTGGAGATGTCAGTCTGGAATGTCCGACTTTACGACTCAGGCGTCAGGCTCAGATGACTGATGTGGTGTTTGTTTTGTCTTTCCAGATATTTAACATATGTCTGGAGCTGACAAGTAAATCACATTATTCCTTTTTGTGTCGTCAGTGAAAAAAATCATGTAAATCTAGATCAGGGGTGGGCAATTAATTTTCCTATGAGCCCACATGAGAAACTTTGACAGTTTTTAAAGGAATAAGACACTCAAACAAGAAAATAAGTCAGTCTCGGTCCCCCCTAGAGTTAGAACAGTGAAAAAAAAGAGGTTAAAATCTGTCCAGGCATTGTCCTGCTTTGGGAGCGGCACTTTTAGCTTTAGCTTAGCGCAGTTGCTGTAAACCAAGGGTGTCAGTTAGCATGTCCTCCAACAAAAGTGAACAGGACATCTACATTCTTTTCTAAATGTATTTTGGGAGCCGTGTGTTCAGAACGAGTACAAATCATAATGCAAAATGGAATGAGGCTATTACCTGGGCAGATTTTTACTTGGAACGATATTCGGCCTCATCACAGGCAAAGCACCGCTAGATAGACGCAAAGTTTTCACGTAGCACTTGAAAAAAAACCCAACTTCCGTAAATACACCAGCGTGGATGCTACATGAGAACTTTGCGCTTATCTAGCGTTGCTTTCTCTGTAAGGTGTAATATACATGTGTAAGTGATAAACTGAGGCATAATATTGTTTAAATTATGCTTATTTTTCTTAATAAATTTCAGTTTGTTCATAGTTCATTTAATTCACATTTTAAAGTATAATTTATAGTTTTAAACCTTTTTATTATGTAATTTTAAATTTTCCACTGTAAAATATAAGGAAAAGTTTGGATTTGACATTATATATTATTATGTTATTTTACTGGTCCAGCCTGTTGCATAATTTAACCTACTTGGATTAGATTAGATTAGATTGGATTCAATTACATTATATTAGATTAAATTACATTCGATTAGATTGGACCGTATTGCGGTGGATTAGAGTGCATTAGATTAGATTGGATAATATTACATTGCATTATACTGGATTAGATTAGGTTAGATTAGATTGCATTAGATTAGATTGGATTAGATTAGATTAGATTAGATTGGATTATATTACATTGCATTATACTGGATTAGATTAGGTTAGATTAGATTACATTAGATTGGATAAGATTACATTTTATTGGATTACATTAGATTAGATTGGATTAGATTGGATTGGATTATATTACATTGCATTATACTGGATTAGATTAGGTTAGATTAGATTACATTAGATTGGATAAGATTACATTTTATTGGATTACATTAGATTTGATTAGATTGTATTGGATTAGATTATATTGGATTGGATTAGGTTTAGATTTTATTAGATACAATTACATTATATTGGATTACTTTAGATTACATTAGATTAGATTAGACTAGACTTTATTTACCCCACAACAGGACATTCAACAGTCGTGGCAGCAACAGAATAAAAAAAGAATAAACTGTAAGAAAAAAGTGTTAATGCGTAAAGATAGTGCAAAAAACCCCAAAATAAAACAAAACGAACAATATAAAATAAAAAATGATAGTAATAAAAAAAAGACTATACAGACTGTATACATATTTACAACAGAGATTAATTGCATAAACTTTCAAGGAGCATAAAGACAAAAACTAGACACAGGTCAGTAACTTCTGCAGCACTCGTCTTATAGAAGAACTTTATTTCACTCTAAATACAGAAAAAGTGACACTAAAAGCCATTTTAGATGGAAAATAATGGAATACGCTGCCTATTCTACTGTTTATTAGACCCATATGTGTGTGTGTGTGTGTGGGATGTTCATTCATTTTTATTGATGTACATAATTCCCATTTTGCAGAAACACAGCTATTGATGCATCATTACATAACAGTTGGTTTTCATGCTACTTTTTCCCTAGAGTACAGAGCTTAACCTTAATTTTTGCTTTGTTTTCATCTCCATGAACTTTTTTTCTGCTGTTCGGTGTCGAATTGTGTTGGATCATTACAGTTTTCAATGCTGATCAAATTCTTAGGGGTTAATAAAAGTCGTCCAATCTGCAACACAACAGACCTGATGTAAAAACTAACCACATATTACTCAGAATCCCTGAAAATGCAATATAAAACTCTCAAATGTAGCATATAAATGGTCAGAATGATAATAATGTGAGTAAGAGTAAGAGTGAACTTATTAATCATTTAGTATAATACTGAATTCAGGCAATGCACAGAGGTAAATATTACATAATAAATGAAGAAATGTGTGGAGTATATCTGTATTTTTGCCCAAACACACCCAAAAAATTATAGTTATCTGCACTTTTAATCTTTAATCAGCATTCTTCAAGGTTGATCAAACACAAAAGACTCAAAAATGGGAAAACACTCATTAAAATGATTACAAATAAGGAACACTGGGTGTTCTTTTTTATGCAAATTTATAACCAGGGCTCCTTTTTTTAATCACAGTTGTATTTTTCCTTTTTTTTTTTTTTTTTAGCAACTATTAGTTCAGCTTTAACCTAATATGTCAGGTGTGAAGAAACAACTTTTTAAAATAGACGATCCTATTTGACCTAAATCCTGGGGAATAAATGTGTCAAAGAAGAACAAGCCGCTAAAAATTATTCATGGGAAGTCCTTTAAATAGCGCACAGTTTCAAACATGTTGCACTAGAGTGATCTAAACAAGCTGTTAAAAATTATTCATGGGGAGTCCTTTAAATAGCACACCATTGGAGCATGTTGCATTAGAGCTGTTCGATAATACAATATTCATATGACTACAAAATGAAACATTGTGCTTCATTAACTATGTGCAGGACAAACATTTCTCACTGGTGCACTGTGGGAAATCATAAATGTATTAATAAAAGGCGGCCTCTGCAGCGTCGGTGCGGTCCCCTCACCTGTATTTGTCACGGCTAATGCTGTAGCGTTGACTGAATTAGGCAGTTTTTCTGTGATATGATGTAATGACGCACATAAACTCTGACTTGCATCGATAGGGGAAAAAAAAATAGTACCCACATTTGTCTCAGCTTTCAGACCTTGGATTAAGTGTTCAAGGAGAAAAGGGGTCTAATGGGAACGGTGCTCTGACAGTGGTAGAATGGGAAGGGGGAGGGGTAGAGGAAATAGTGAGTTCTCATTTCCATACATGATTTGTCTGGTAATAGGTTTGGTGGGAACTGATAGTGACTGTTCCTCCCGACAGCAGTGGAAGGTCACGTCTGATGTGCGGCAGATGTGGCTCAAAGATCGTTCAGGGATCGCCGAAATGAAGAATAAGAGGGTACGCCTTCACCACGTTTTACTCCAGAATGAAGGAGTGCAGAAAAACAGCATCAAAGCCTTGTCATTTAACACTCAGATCGGGCCTTTTTCGCCACATAAATACAAACGAGGAAAGAGAAAAACCCCCGCTTTCTCTCCTCGTTTTGCTTCTGATAGATTTATACTCGCTAATCAAAACAAATCAGGATGGCATCCTTCATGTCGACAGCGCACGGCACTCGGGAGAGTTGAGTCATTTGATGTGGATGGTCGGCGCTCCCTGGTCTCTGCCTGTTGATTGCAGCGAGGGGCTCACAAATCTCATTGTATTAGCACTAGTCTGGCTGAGAGAGGGGATTTAGGCCCCGGAGCAGTATCCACTATTGACTCTGTAGATGAGATGTTGTATAGTGTGTTTGGGCTTTCAGCGGCTCCTTTGAGAGATGATCTGAGTCTGGAGGAAACAATGTATGACACGGTGGACACACATCAGCGGTGTTGAAAGAACGGAGAATAGCAGATAAACAACCAAGGACATGCAATAAACACGATGAACATGGAGCAGACAACCATGGACAGGCCTTTAATAGTGGAGAGGGCTTTACTTTAAACACACTAAAGGAAATGCAAAGTCTGACACCTGATTTTCTTTCTTTTTTTTTGTTTGCATTTATTCTCATAGTTTAACACCACAAGCAAGGTGTCAACTTTTTATGAGATTGATGCATATTTTATTCTTGCAGCCAAATATTTTACTATTTAGTGTGTGGCCGTCACCATCCTGCCCTGGAAACTAAGTTGCCATTCTTTATTAGATTTTCCTTTTAAGAACCAGGGAGGGTAGTGCTGTGAGCTAAGTGAGTTAAGGGGGACACATATAGAGGATGGCAAAAAAAGAAAAAAAAAAAGGGGGGGGGTTACCGATAAACAGAAGAGCAGTGCTATTTAGGATGCAGGAGTGATGGAGACTGTGTTAATCTCAGCAACAACCGACCCCACTTCCAAAAACAGCACCAAAAACAAATAAAACAGACAACAAGAAAAACGACATTAGGCACCTGAATCGTGGAGGTCTTGATCATTTAGAGGACGTCACCAGGGGACATGAGTGAGGGAAGAATGTACAGAGTGAGTTTAGTGTGAGATCCAGAGAATGATTCAGTACATGTTGCCGGGTCCCATCAGTTCTCAATAAATGGACCCGACAGGAGCTAGTAAGCCCTGACCCAACATGCAAATGTGATGGACACCAAGGTCCGAAGCAGTTACACCGGCTCAGCACGGGCAAGTCCCAAATATGAAACATGATTAAACCTGCAGCAATGGAAATCAGGTAGAAAAAAAATTGTTGAGGAAGTTAAAAAATGTTGAAATAGCAGTGCAGATTCTTTCTCTGATTGTCACGCTTTAGTCACTTTAGTCAGTGTTGGGAGTAACGCGTTACATAAGTCAGTCCTGGTGTAGTCCAGGATATACAGCGGTACACGGAGTATACCTACTTATTTTTCAGGTATTGCATATACCTCCTTCTAAATCCCCCTGACATGCACCATTCAGTTGTATCTGAGCCAAATGTATCCCTTTTTCCCCTCGCATGGTGAAGTCATGACCCACCCTACTCTGCCTCTAATTGGCTAGTCCTCACTGCCTTCACTGATTAGATTGTTTAACTTTAGGCATGAAGAGCCAATCAGAGGCAGAGTAGGGCGGGTCATGGTGAGGAAAATATTGCTAACATAGTTCTGGCCACATCTAAATCAAATCAAATTTTATTGATGTAGCACCAAATCATAACAAAAGTTCTCTTATGATACTTTATATAGGGAGCTGGTGGAAACCAGACTGTGAAGGAAATTTACAGAAACCAGAGATAATCCTCCAGGAGCAAACGCTTGATGACAGTGGAAGGAAAAACTTCCTTTTAAGAGGCAGAAACCTCAAGCAGACCCTGAGACCTGGAGGATGGACATCTCAATTCAGTTCAATTCAATATATCTTTATTCATCCCTTTGGGGCAATTTACGAACAGCACCTAAGCACAACATATATATTAAAAAAGTATAGAAATTTAAAAGACAGTCAATAATAGAGTTAAAATCTCCAAAATGTACAATAAATAAACAAGTGTACAATAAAAGTGACCTTGGTAAAGTGCTGACAGTATCTGCCTTGACCAGCTGGGGTAAAAGAGAGATGGTAAAGGAGGAGAAAACAAGAGAGGGAGATAGAGAAAGACTGTGTGTGTGTGTGTGTGGGGGGGGGGGGGGCAATAGATGCACAGACGCTCAAGTAGCACTGTCCAAAGTAGATCAGCTGGTGTTCGTATAATTACATCAATGGAGCTATATGATGAGTACTGTCACAACTATATGGATAAGTGATGATGATGATGATGATGATGATGATGATGATGATGATGATGATGAAGGCAGAAGAGGGCAGGACCGCAGCAGCAGGTCCAGAGTTGGTCCATGGAAAACCTGCGATGATCCCAGAAAAACCTGTGAGGCGATAAAGCACAGAGACTCCGATTATTTCAGCAAGAGTCTCAAAAATACACAATAAAAATAGAAATCTCAGTTTTTCCGGCACACACAAATACACAAATCTTCACTTTGGACAGCATTATAGAGAAAAATCTGTGGAGAAAAGTACATACTTTAGTGTTGATGGGGAATAAAAGTCAATATATCATATGGCACTGGTGATGTGACATGAACAATAGATCACAGAAAGTACCTCAAAGTATGGCAAGACTATAAAAGGAGGGGAAAATAATAATAAAATGGGAAATAAAAACACTGGGGAAAAAATCAATTGCAATGATGATTAAAAACTAAACAAATAAAAGGAAAACATGGAAGGAAAGGAACAGATAGTTACAGTTATTGTTTTATTGACCTTTATTTAACAGGAAAAAGACTCATTGAGATTAAAAAACTGTTTTACTCGAGTGTCCCAGCCAAGACGGCGGCAGCAGCAGAAGTGACAGAAAACAGACATTTCAGCCATACATCCACACTAAAAATATGCATAAAACTGTAAAACTCACTTCTAAAAACTTACATGAAACGCGGTATTAACCCATACAGACCCAAAACGCAACTGTTAACCAATATCATCTACTGATGTAAACTGTTTAATCCCTGTTGATCCATTAATTCTATTAATCCATGGAAATAATTGGTGTAAAATGCAGTTTGTCATCTTTTCATGGTCATCAGATATGACCCATTTGGAAGTTCATTGGCTCCATAGTTACCGTGGTAACACAGTCATCTTCTACAACATTGATTCACCAGTAAAACCAATAGAGTTGGATCAATGACAGTGGATGGAGATGCTTGTTTTTGGGTTCAGTTAATGATATATTTTACAGAAAAAGTCACTTTTTCCTTCATTTTTCTATTTTTGATAGTATAACCCTCAACTTGAACCTAAGTTTTTATGAACATCAACATCATCCATGAATTAAACATAGGAAAATACATGATTCTCACAAAAAAAACCACAAAATAATGAAGATAATATTTGCAATAAATGGTGATAAATCTCTGAAGAAGGATTAAATAGAGAAAAATTCATTTGAGAACTGTCACAAAAGTAGCACCGGATCTTTATGGGTTAAAAACACATAAAACATCAATAAAATAAAAATTAAATGTTCTTTAACCCATAAAAACCCAAACAGCCACTGGTGACCAAAAGCATCTACTCATCTATAGTGTTTAATAACTGTTGATCCACGACTCCTATTAAAACATGGACATAATTGGTGTAAAATACAGTTTATCATCTTGTTATGGTCATCAGATATGACCCATTTGGATGTTCAGAGGCTCCGTAGTTACCATGGAAACACTGTCATCTTCTACAACACTGATTCACCAGTAAAACCCATGAAGTTGGATCAATGACAGTGGATGGACACACTGGGTTTATGTTTTCTGTTTTTTGATATCAGTGCTGGAAAAGTCGGGGGGGTTTTTTTCAATTTTCTCGGTTTTCAATATAATCCTCAACTTTAATATGAACTTTTATGAACAGCTACATGATCACTAAATTGAATATAGGAAAATTCCTGATTTACACACAAAAAAGCAAAATATAGAGGATAATATGAAAATAAATGACGATAAATTACTTAACTAGAAAAGCACCCAGAGAGCGCAGACCTCCGCCAAGGTAGTGTTTGTACTTTTTATTTTTTTAAGGTTGTGTTTGTACTCTCCTCCACTAGATGACGCTGAATGACCTCATATGCAGATCTGTGCCATCATGCCCTGTCTCACAATGATAAAGAATCCTTTAAAAAATTCCTGGATCCAGATGTTGATCCAGATCGCTTCCAAAATGTAATCATGCCTTCCTTGACTCAGAGTTGACATATCCTGAAAATGTCATCAAAATCCGTCCATAACTTTTTGAGTTATATTGCTAACAAACAAACAAACCCACAAACACTGGCAAAAAAAAAAAAAAAACCTCCTCGGTGGAGGTAATAATGGTCTAAATAGAAAGAGAAAAAAAACATAACGCATCAATGAAAAGGTACAAAAAGTGAAGAACGTTCCTTAAAAGCATGTTAAAGTAGAACCTGATCCAAACACTACATCAGATTTATCCTTTTCACATTTGTTCAAAATGACCTTGAATGCATGAGATGACACAATGTGCAGCACTGTGGAAGCATTCTTGTTGTTTAAATGTGCTATAGAAATAAAGAAATAATAATAATAATAGTAATAATAATAATAATGGATTCGATTTTCATGTCACCCAAAGCGCTTCACATTGTTGATCCATCATTCATTCGCTCTCACATTGTCCTTCTGGTGGTGGTAAACTACATTTATAGCCATAGTTGCCCTGGGGCAAACTGACGGAAGCGCTGCTGCCATTTCGTGCCTACGGTCCCTCCGACCATCACCGAACATTCACACGCATTCATACACCAGTGTGAGTGACACTGGAGGAAAGGAGGGTGAAGTGTCTTGCCCAAGGACACAACAGCTGACCTGGAGAGAGCGGGATTTGAACCACCAACCTTTCGGATATTGGACGACCCACTCTACCACCTGAGCCATCGCCATAAAGTGGATTGGACATATCAGACAAACAAAATACATCTGCAAAAGGAAAGAACTGAAGTCCATCAGAACCATCCACATATAACACAAACTTCACTAAAGTAACACAGAGATGGACCAAATAATAATGTAAGTGTATGTGTAAAAGTCCAATCCTTATTCAATACATTATTTAACGGTAGAATTCAAGTGTAGACGTATCTATGAACAGATGAGGCCCATGATTCTATATTTTTTCTCCAAATTCACCACAGACTTGTAGTTTTATGCTTTCAAAGCTGCTCTACAGTTACCAGGTGGACTCTTTCAGTTTCTTAATGTTCCACTGAACCAGCTCCCACTTCCCCCACAGTTGCACACTCACCACAACCATCCATAATACATTATATTCACTCACAGTCCACACCGCCTAGTGACATGCTCTCTGAATAAAACCACATAGGTCCAGGTCACATGCTCATGTGGTCAGAATTTATTCTTAAACAATTCATGTTTTCTCCCTCCGTTATATACACTGCTCTTGAATATAGAGGAGTTTCACTGCACTGTTACTAAGACAGGTATACATTTGTCATTGTAACCAGTTGTACATCTACTCAGTAACAGTTTCTGTATCATGGCCTAAGTCATACACTTTATATCCAAAAGTGTTGGGACACATTGAACTTAGCTGTTTCTTCTCTAACAGGGGTCTGGGATACTAAAGAATACTGACATGTTATAATATTCAGGGTTCTCCCCAGATGATGGAACAACTACGCAGTGCCAGTATACTGCTAGCTCAGTGCCGCTATACTCATTTTCAAATTGAGGGCATTTTTTTTTCTATTTTCCCCCTATAATTTTGCTAAAATCTACCGAGATCCATCTGGTTTGCAGGCACGCGCTCTATTTTCCAGCACCATGATGTTTTTCCTTTGAAATCTCATGGAGTTGCGTCCATTGTGAGGTTTTAGCGCGAGACTTTCTTCCAGTTGGTTGGAAATGACGTAATGCATTAAATCAAGTACTCTTATTGGTCGGGATCTGACCGCACATAAACTCACTTTCTGTTTAGATAGATAGATAGATAGATAGATAGATAGATAGATAGATAGATAGATAGATAGATAGATAGATAGATAG
>JAQQZY010000016.1:11463883-11474539 GCA_030068375.1 Ostorhinchus rueppellii | reverse complement strand
TTTCCCTTCTCATCTGCGAAAACGGAGCGCAGTCTCTGCGAATCGTCAGTTACAACTGTACCTGTACCCCCATGTTTGTCTTGTGTTTATGTGATCTTGGTTGGTTGTAATCTGGAATGTAATTTCGTTGCCCTGAAATATGTGCAATGACAATAAAGTTCAATTCTATTCTATTCGATAGTTTGCAAAGGTTAATATTTTTTAAAGCACTTAAAGAAAGAGGAAAAATTGTCATTTACAAGGGATTATGCTGCTGTTATTTTACTGGTCTGGCCCACTTGACATCAAATTGGACTGAATGTGGCCCCTGATCTAGAATGAGTTTGACACCCCTGCTCTAAAGGAAAAAAAAGGAACCAGAAATAACAATAGTAATTCAGTTATGGTCACATTTTCACACTGAAAAATCTACAGCTACAGTGTTCATTCAGCACATCTTAGTGCTCCTGAGGTACAATACATATCTGTTACTGTCATTATATTAGATTTCATGAAAACTGCTGTAAATCCCAATGTTATTGTAGTCAAACAGAGAATAATAGCTCATCGCTCTCCTCTGTTGCAGCTGTCAGTGTCTCAGGAGTGAGGATTTACATTAATGACTTGTTCTGCCCAAGAATATCAATTTTTCACTTCATACCCAATTGGAGACACATTAGAAACATTTAAACTATTTCTCGGGGAAAAGGTCCCTAGATTGTGCGAGGTCGTCCTCTAATTTTTCCTCCCCACTGTGTAAGACCATTATGGGCTTAGGCCACCTATGTGAGTGCCTAAAGCCACCACCTGGAGGGTCTGTCACTGATGTCCAGTACTGACTTTCCTCTAGAAAGACCCTCATTACCAACTGTGCTTTAACTGGTGACTGAGAGACTTTTAGGGTTGAACATGGTTAGATTTAGTTTTATGTAAAGCTGTCAGCTAATGCTAGCACAGATATACTTACATACTTTATATGTTCTCCCCAAATTTGCAGTCTTATGGATGTTGATATCTATTTATGCATGTATATCTATTTGCACCTGTGCCTTTGTATTTATTTTTTTCTTTTAATGCAGAGGCCAAGTTGGTTGTATATTTGTATATTGTTAAAGGTGGGGTCCCCCCCCGAAGCCACACCTCCAGACTCCAGAACACATAGTGCAGGAGGCGGGACTAATGGCCGTTTTTGATAGACATATCAGCGTTCAATCATTTCGAGTGGGTGCTCAAAATTATTGGATGTTGTTTTTTCAGTCCTGTCCATCCCACAGGTGACTAAAACTTTTAATTTTTGTGTCAGAGCATTTAATTATTTGTTTGCAATCAGGGTGTGAAGGAGATTTTTAGCAATATAGTAAAAAATGCTCCAGGAAAAAATCTCAGACCCCACCAATAATAATAATAATAAAAAAAATTATATGTTCTCTAGTATTCAGGTTATGTGTGTTATGTTCTTTTATATTTAAAAAATGCCTTGTAAATGCCTTGCATCCCATGTTACAACAAGTTCTCTAACCTTAGATTTAAAAAATGAAAAGACTGAATCGCAGAGGAAACTATTCCTTTTCTATGTATATGTTTTGCCTGTCAGAACTGAAAAATAAAGAATTATAAAAATAAAATAAAATAATTTTTAAAAAAAAGGCCTTGTATCGAGCCAAACTAAAATTTAGGACGCCAAATATTAGGCAAATGCTTGTTGCAATTTGCATTTATGTTTTACTTAGTTACATTACTTTGAACATTACAGTCCCTGACAGTAATAACAACCACAAAACACACATAAATGTATTGAACAAGAACAACAATACACTTCATATATTAATTAAAGTGTGGTGACTTAATGGGTTTTCCTCTACATCTAACCATTACTAATAATTCATCATAATTACCCCTCATTGTTTATCATCATTACAAATTCATCAGCACTCGTTTGAACCCATAAAAGACCCAAACAGCCTCTGGCAACAAAAGCATCTACTGATCTAAACTGTTTAATACCCATTGATCCACTAATCCTGCCAATATATGCAAATAAGTGATGCAAAATGCAGTTATTCATTTTTTCATGGTCATCAGATAATATGACCCATTTGGATGTTCAGAGGCTCCATAGTTACCATGGAAACACCGTCATCTTCTACAACACTGATTCACCAGTAAAACGCATGGAGTTGGATCAAGTTTATGGAAATGCTTGTTTTATGTTCAGTTCTTTCTTTCGTTTTTTTTTTAGGATCCCCATTAGCCGTACCAGAGCTACAAGTACTCTTTCTGGGGTCCTCACAGTAATCTTTGCAACTAGTCAGTATAAATAACATACAATATAATCATACAAAACCATTTTTCACATACAACATGACATGTAACAGTAAACAAATAACACATAAATAACAGATAAGTTACAGACACAGCTGCTCCTTATGGTCAGCAGTGGTATAGTATATGTGGTATCGAATATACAGTTCATATATTCAAGTAGCCCAATACATGCTTCTTGACTAACCTCTTGAATTTTGATTAATAACTTTCTTTTGTGATGTGTTCTGGTCGTTTGTTCCGTTCTTGCCTAGTTCTGTATATTACAATGGTTTCACTGTGTTTGTTCTTGATTTGGGTGGTGTAAAATGACCTCTGGTTGCAAAGCTATGTCTATCTGAACCAAAACAAACATTTTTGTACAAGATGGATTTGTTTTGTTTTGTTATAATAATATTTCTAAAGAAAACCAGTAGCAAATAAAGTAATCTTTTTTTAAACAGAGAGCCAGTTCAAATAGTTATGCAGTTAATGATATATTTTACAAAAAAAGTAACTTTTTCTTTCATTTTTGCTTTATTTCTGATATAATAACCCTCAACTTTAATCGGAACTTTTATGAACATCTACACAATCAATGAATTAAATGTCAGAAAATACATGATTTACACAAAAAAAGGTAAATAAGGAGGATAATATTACAATCAATGGCAATAAATCACTTAATAAAGGTTATATCTTTTGTAGGATGTGGTTTATTAAAATTTCCTGATATTGTATATTTAATAACAATGGAAATTATGTTTTGTGCTAAGAGCAAACGTCTTCATGTTTGTAATCAAAAATTTTGTAAGTTCAGAGAAGGTAATTACAAATTAAGAAGGATGTTTGTGTTTGAAACATGTAAAGTAAGAACACATGTTAAACATCACTGTGTTTCTGTTATTGGTGTCAAATTATGGAACCAATTAAAGAATAAATTAAAATTGTGTCGCTCATTGTCGATTTTTAAAAAAGCTTTGAGTTATGAAATACTCAAGGGTTATGAAATTGCAATGATTTCTAAGTAACTTAAGAAACTGAATGTAGATTCATTTCGGCTAATGTTTCATTTTTCTGCAACTTCAGATATGGAGCTGGAGTAAGGATGTGAGTAGGAGAAGCAGAAATAAGCCTCAGTTTCAGCTTCTTCCATTTTCAGTTACAAATTGTGTGAATTGCATGTTCTTTACATATATGTGTTTTGTACATAACTGAAACAAACACATATTCATTCATTCAAATATCATTCAAAAATCAGATTGGTAACTGCCACAAAAATAGCACTGGGTCTTTCTGGCTTAATAGTAAATTCCACATTTTCCATTTTTCACTGAAAATGTATTTACATGATTTTCAATATGTTGTGTTTGAGTGTCAAGGAGTCTGTGCCTTCACCAGGGAAGTGTCACATGTCCCAGGAATGGATGGACCGAAGACCAAGTTTCCAGGATCATTATTTATTTATTAATTTATTAATTTTTTGTTCTCGAATTCCTAACGTTTCAGTAAATTTGGAGCATTTTTTTTTAGGGTCCTCCCATGACATTTTTTTTACCCATTTGGTTACACATGCCACAGTTGAAAATAAAAGAAAACCCCTCTAATGTGTCATGTGTTGTCATATTTTGATCTATTTTTATGCCAAGTACTTTTTTTTTAGTATATTATATAGGGTAAAAATCACCCAGCGATAGTGGTGGTGCTACTTTTTATAGCAAAAGTTGTGTTGCCCTGCAATGATTAAGTTAATTTATTATTTAAAAAGTTTAAAGTTCATTTGTTAAAAAAAACAGCAAAAACGAATACGTACAATATATGTGGAAATATGTTACGTTAATATGGTGAAAAGAAAGTATTTACAGTTGTTGTTAATGTTTTAAAAGATATGACGTTATTTCCTTTTAGCGTTGTGATACGTCATTTCCTGTTCATTTCCTGTTTGTGTGACGCGGTAAAATGCCGGTCAGATCGTCTTTATTTTCTTTTAATGTGGACAAATCCATGTCGGCTTGAAACAGGCAAGGCTGTAAGTAATAGTATACTCTTTCGGATAATTATTTTTGTGTTTGGCAGGTTATTTGTGGCCGATATTGTATTTGTATTGATTATTTTGCATGAAACTATAGCTAGCATTAGGCTATCTGCTAGCTAGTTCTTTTGTTTTATGTAAGTCCGTTCACTGATGTGATTTTGTGTTTCTTTTTTTTCAGTTTTTACCATTTAAATACTCCTAAACTTCAATACATCAGTGAGAAACGTCAATCTGCCCCGCTTTCTTCATTCTTTTGTTGAAAAACGGAGTGTAGGATTAGCTTGGTGTTAAGGTGGGTTCATATAAACCCAGGGAGAACATCACAAAAGTGTTCGACAGACATTTACGTCCCACTGGACTGCGGTCTTCTATCACCGTTGTTAAAAGTAAATTCAAAGGTTATTATAACTAAGCTGACTTTGCAAACAAAACCTGTCTCTAAATAAACGTCAAAACAAGCTTCTACAACCTCTTTCATTTGTCAGACTACATGGATTTTATTAGTGAATCAGTGTTGCAGAAGATGACAGGGTTTTCACATTCAGTATACTCTGAGCCGTACACACACACACGTGATACGACTGGAAAACTGACAAACTGCAAATTATTCAACAGTTTAGATCAGTAGATGCTGTTCAGGCCTTTGAGAGATAAAACAGCATGACATAAAACATAAAAACAAAAGCACATTTCAGGTAATCTGAGAAAGTTACAGAGTGTGGACATGATTTTCTTTTAACCATAATGTTAAACTAATAATGTTAAAGAATGATAAGTCTCTGCTAAATCTAATTAGTGTTGGCGGACCATCTGGGAGCGTCTCTCACTGTCTGTCCAATGGGAGTTCTCCCGGTTGGTACAGACCTGGATCATCTAACGTCTGTTATTTTCCATCGTTGATACCTTTGAGGCAAGTAATGCATACCTCAGTGTACATAAAACAAAACATCTTAATTTTCGTGTTTGAGTATTTACTGTTTATTTTCTACTGATCTGAGATGTATTAAATAAATCAACACTAACAGCATCAGTAATGAGTCTATGAATAAGATTAGTGTCATGAAAAACAACAAAACATACAGGATACAGAGAATTAATATCTTTCCTTAATGCACTAACTGACTGGATTGTTTGGTGTGTATCACAAAAACAATTTCCAGACACCTATACAACGTAGATAGAAGAAAATGACATCCTCGTTTGATAAAGTAATGTCAAATATTAAACTTTAAATACACTTGTGCAGCCTCCACCCTGAGGTATTATGTGATCAGGCAATCATGTTTTTTCATATTTTGACATCATATTAAATGTGGAAAGTATGAAAAGATGTCTAGTAACGATGTTTTATAACTGCTTGTTGTATGGTGGGATAAATTAATTCTTATCCAGTTTCATCTTATCTTATTTTATCTTGCCTTATCTTATTTTATATTGTCCTATCTTATCTTATCCAATTTTGTCTTATCTTATTCTATCTCATTATCTTGTCTTTTTTTAAAATCTTGTTTTATCTTATCTTGTCTTATTTTACCTTATCTTATTTTATCTTGCCTTACCATACCTTATTTTATCTTGTCCTATCTTATTTAGCTTATCTTTTTTTTAATCTCAGCTCATTTTATTTTATCTTATCCAATTTTATCTTATTCTATCTCATGTTACCTTGTCTTTTTTTTAAATCTTATATTATCTGGTCTTGCCTTATTTTATCTTATTCAATTTTAACTTATCTTTTTCTATCTCATGTTATCTTGTCTTTTTTTAAAATCTTGTTTTATCTTATCATAGTTTTTCTTATTTTATCGCATATACTCTTATCTTATCTTATCTTATCCTACTGTTTGTGGATTTGTGTTTTACTTTTTGCAGCTGTTGTCTGTGTTTAGAAATTCGAGTTTGTCTTCAGCCTCAGACATTTACGTCCCACTGGACTGCGGTCTTCTATCACGGTTGTTAATAATTAGAGCTCTTGGTAAATGTACATGACACTTAATAGGTTGTACATTCAGGGTTTACTGCTGGAGCTTTTCTGCTTGCAGTCCCCATAATATCATTTTTTAGGTACTGTATATTTAATGAGCCAGTGTGTGTTCGGCTCCATTAAATACAGGTGCACCCGAGGGATTCTCCATCTTCCTTCATCAGAAAAATATTCTCTAGCCTTCTGTTTATGTGCCACTCTTTGCGCTGACTGTGGCAGCTATGCATGGGACCAGTAAAGCAACTCATTAAATTCCTATCGTCAGGATGAGAGCCAGCCATGGTCTCTGCTGAGCTGGTGCTTCGAGTTCAGAGGCCTCCACCAAATCCCAACTGAAGCTCCTCCGGAAGCACGGGGATTGAAAGGGAGCGTTCTTGCCCTGAGCCGGGCTGCTTCCAGGTTTGCAATGGTAATGACTTTGCTGACATGTGGATGGATGCACAGACGTATTGGCTTCAGCTGTGAATGCTTGCCTCCTCCTCTTACTCTTCCTGAACACTGCAGCTCTCACCAGAGACAGAGGCAGGGAGACACTAGAAGAGACAGGCATCAAAAGAAACGCATCTCACTGCGCTGTTTGCTGATCGAGGTGTGCACACCAGCACACCAAAGCATACTGCAGTGAATCAGTGTGGAGGCATCAGTATGGAGCGGTTTAAAGTAAACAAACACCACTCGCCTCTAGCAGAGACTGCCGGCGGCTATGTACACCTGGGATGTGCGCCAACAGCATTCCCCTATGTCCACAGTTGCCTGCTGCTATATTCAAATGGCTTCAAGTGAACTGATACGCAAGCATTTGATTTGGTGTCCAGCTGTTGGTATTGTATGTACAGTACCGACAAGCTATTCTCTGCAGATTACATATGGACCGCATGCTGAAAAAGTACAAGGAAGATGAACAATTATTTTTTATGTCTCATGTGTCATATTAGCCCTGGTGTCCCCAAGGCTTCAGTTCAGGTAAGTCCCCGTCTTAACCCAGCACAAGTAAGAATTGGCCCATTCCATATTTCATGAGACTGACAGGTACATACCGATCTAATTTTGTCCTTGGACACATTCGCAAGGCCCCATATACAATTTATCTGCAGGTCACCTGCGGGGCTCCACAGAGGAGATGGATGAAGTGGTAACAGATGACGGCCTGTGAAGCACCAGCAGCCTGAGTTATGAGTACACTTGTCAATAAAGTCCTCTACAGGCTATACTACAGCATGTAGTAGAACTGGGTTAGTGACCGTAAACAGCCATAACTGACCATGAACGCCAGCATTAAGATAGAGGGAGCCCCCGATTTAAAGACAGATAGCAATGGGGGCAGATTTATTCGCCACTGTAGTGAATTGGGTGGTCATATTTGAACCACTTGTCAAGAAGATTGGATGCAATGACAAGGAAATGTGTGATGCATATTTACTTGTGAGGGACGACAGCAATTTCTTTTGCATTAGCAAGGAAGTTGCAAGGCCTTGTAAAAATGATGCAATTTTGTGTCAAGCCACTGTGGAACAACCACTCTTGGAAATTAAGGTATATATTCGAAGCACCAAAGATGGAGAATGAGACACTTCAATCTGAAAAATTGCACTCAGATATACAATATGCCAAGTGAAAATGTCATCTGGAGTGGGTATGCTCCTGATGGCTGAAGTGTTATCATTTTGCGGGTCTATTAAAACACTCAGGCTTTAACTGCATTATTCAGTCAGATAGTGTTTGAGTTTTCTCCTTTACAGATAGAGAATTTATGTTTAAAATAGGGATCAACAACTTGCGATTAGCCCTGTTTACCTTTTACTTGGATTTCCTCAAAACCTGCAACAAAATTGTGACTGGTCAATATAGAGCAATGTAAGGTGAGGAAAATCAATTTGTTCTCAATTACATTGCAATCAGCACCATCAAAGCATTCTGCCTCGAACTGAGTACCAGGGAGAATTAGATTGCAGTAATTAAATTATCTACAGAAATACAGCACTGCTCCACTAAAAATGACACGTCTGCAAATGGAAGTGCGCTGTGATAAATAGGTAGGGGCACCTTCATTTTCTGCAAGACCCCAGAGCATTGAACTTTTTAGGGTGCTCTAATCAAATTAGTCAGTTTTCATTCTATCTTTTGTGGGCAATGTGCATCAGTCTCATGAGAGCAGAACTCAGCAGAGACGGATACTCCTAAATAAAAGACAATAAAGCCTGTTAAACCAGGATAATCCCCTAATCTGGTTTGTACTGGCCAGGGAGAGCAGTGTCCGCTCAGTGGAGAGGGGTGCACGGCTGCAGCACCCATACTGTACTGCCACCTAGCAGTCAAAACAAAAACACTCTTTTCTGACATATAATTGTGCTCTTTGTGTAAACTGTAACTGCTGTGAGAATGATGTGTGGAAAATCTTTTCATTTAAAACATAAAAATACCATCCACCATATTTTTAAGAGTAAAATAATGAAGCCCCTGTCCTTTACATCCATCTTTTCCTTCTATCTTTTCCTCTTTTTCCTTAAATTGGCTCGCCAGCTTTCTGTCTTTGACACACATACCACCCACAAGCACACAGTACGCAATCAGTGGAATCCCCTTTAGGGATCACACTGCTATGCTAATTAAGTATGCTGAAAAGATCAAGTGGGCAGCATCGCAACTGACGTGACACCCACATTGTGCAAGCCCCGTTCTGACTCACTAGTCGTGCTGTGTGACCACAGGCGGTGGATGGGTGGGGGTGGATCTGGGTTGCTCTCCCTGGAGGACAACATTGTTACCTTTTCCAGTCCATCAGTGCAGCTGCCCTGGGGAAACAGTCGATACCAAATGTTTGGGCACTTAGTCACTGTTGTCAGCTGTCAGATACAGCAGATTAATCCTCACTTGGCTGCACATGGCTGACAAATCACTAGGATTGGTTATGGGTGAAAACGCCACATATGTACCGCTGTAGGGGGGGTAGGAGGGTCAATAACAGAGGGTCAGTCATACTAAATAAAAGTGTTTCTGATCACAAACATCCAAACATTGGCAAAGTTTGAGTCTATGGCTAAAGAAAACAAGATGCCCACTACCTTACTTTGAACAAATCCGACATCATCCTCACTGCTCTAATAATCAGAATCTAATATAAACAAAGGATAAGAGACTCTGTGGACCGTAAAAGACTGAACTTAGCCTCTGAGTCCAAACAAACAGTTCAGCAAGGTGTTTCTAAGGCTAACGTCAACATAAATATGACAAAGTTTACAATAGTACGCCGTTATTTTTCTGGGATTATTTGACGTGTAAATAGTTATGACTGATCGTCTCCTCTTGATCCCACGTGACTCAGCTAAAGGAAATGAATGCAGCTTCAAAGCTCTGCTCAGAAAATGGGAGGCTAAACAAATCTGAAAAGACAGATTTGGAATGTTAAGCTAGAAAATCCATACATCTGTTGTACACTCTCTAATTAGTAAAAAAAAAAAACCCTTCACAAAGTCACATTCTCGAAACACAAATATAATATTGAAGTCACATGACTTGACATAACATAACTGAGTTGCAGTTTTTTGGACTAGCCTTGGTTTAGATCCATTTGTTTCACTCGAAGTAAATGGATCTAAATGGATGGAAGGACTCGAGGAGACCACTCATTCCAGTATGTTGCACCGAAACTCTGGAATGAGCTTCCACTTGCATTACGCACTTTAGACTCTGTCGATGCTTTTAAAAGTCATCTTTAAACCCACCTGTTCCTCCAAACATTTGAATCTGCAGTAGACTAGGGGCTGTTTTATGACCAACCCGTTATTTTTTAATCTATTCTTTTATGACTGTATTTTTTATCTGTGCTTTTATTTGTATTTTATTGTATTTGTATTTCATTGACCCTTTGTGAAGCACTTTGTGATCTCCTTTGTCTGTGAAAGGTGTTCTAGAAATACACTTTACTTACTTACTTTCAACATGGCTTTAACCGATCAGTAAACTTAGAAATACTGTACACTGAAATAGATTTTTATAACACAATGAATCATTTTCACAATCATTTAATCCATATTTGTGAGAATGAAAGAGGCATTCTGTAGACTAAAGTGCCATAGAATAACAAGTAAAGTGCAGTTTTAACAGTACAAAAGAAACATGTAAGACATTATTAAGAGTAATAGCCTTCAAACAAAATATGAGCTTAAATTTAACAAAATAATGTATGTTATCAACAATTTCTGAAAAAAATTTACATGTTACTTATTGTAAATCAGCCTCAAATCACCAAAACATTCTTTCATTCATTCATTTTCTATACTCGCTTTATCCTCACTAGGGTCACGGGGTCGCATGGAGCCTATCCCAGCTACTTAAGGGTGAAGGCGGGGTACACCCT
>JAQQZY010000016.1:11356654-11366935 GCA_030068375.1 Ostorhinchus rueppellii | reverse complement strand
AAAACGATTCGCGCTCTTTTCACAGGAAATGCCACCAATAGACAGGAAATTACACAAACATTAACCTTTCGCCCAGACGGGTGTAAATAGAAGAATTGTGTGAATATATCCTATTTGCACCCGGGTGCAAATAGACACTCCGAAGGGTTAAATCCCCCTCATCATGGCATAAAAATAAAAATAATGGCAGTGTTTTGAAGTCTGTCAGCCAACATGAACCATATTAACCACCGTCATCTGCCAATGCCAATGCGACTGTGGTGACGTTAAAGGTGTGGGAAACATTTACATTTTATTGTGTCATCAGTCGGGTCAAGTAAGATGCACTGACTGTCAGAAGCACCGGACATCCACCTCTTCCTCCACACAGCTGACGTGTTCATACCTCACATGTCCTCTGCTGGCTGGGTGCCATGTTGGGGTGACCCTGTCTATATTACTGTTGTCCGTCTTGTAGATCCTGGCTGTCTGTCTTGCAGGTGTGGGCTGGTCTGTGGAGTGGGAGGGTCGTCTGCTTTTATCAACATGTTTCAACAAATTAAATCATATTTATAATCTGGAGTGACAGGCGAATAATCAATGAGCTGCTGAAGACGGGGATGTATGACAGGTGGGGTTTATCAAACATTTGAATGTGTTTTTGGACCATAAGACTAGTTTTGACTTTATTTTACAATTGACAATGTTTATTTTGTGTAGGAAATTTTTTTTTTTTAATCAATTTTTGCGAAAGAAATATGTGTATTTTTTGGAGCATGAAAATTGCAAGCACTTAAATTCTTTTACTACTTCCTCTTATGTGATCAACCCGATTTGCATAAATTACACTGAACTTTCGGGTGCGGTGGAAATGCAATTACCAGGAATTCTTTTACCCAAAAAAGTTCCTGGTAAATAAGTTTCTGGTAATAAAGTAAAAGGGCGTATGGACTGGTGTTACAGAAGGCATGACAGACGAAACCTCTGGCCTCTCTCTCTCTCTCTCTCTCTCTCTCTCTCTCTCTCTCTCTCTCTCTCTCTCTCTCTCTCTCTCTCTCTCTCTCTCGCTCTCTTTCATTTGTTCCGACAGACACTATATTTCCCACTCTGCTAAAATGGTGTCTCACTCCCACTTCCACATCCTGCTATTATAGTTACTTTTTTGGTATTCATTTACATAAATTAATTTCTTTTAGTTTTTTTTTTCTGTGTGTGGCCTTGTTTCCTTGCACCAGTTGGTAACAATGGATAAATTAATCAAAGTAACAAATAATTAAGCGATATAAACTAAGTAATTACAGATAGAGAATTGGCTGAAAAACAAATGGTGCCGGACACAACAAACCCCGCCCTCACACATATTCCACCCATTATAAATAAATGGGAACATTTAAAAATTCATTGAAAATTTAAACTTTGATCTACTTTTCCCAAAATGGAATGAGATCTATTATGAGTCACTAGTAATCTAAAAAGTCAATTTAGTATGAATTCAACCAAATAGTTTTGCTGCTACAGACATGACATTTTCCCCATTATAAGTAAATGGGGGGATTTTATTTATTCATTTATTTATTTTAATTAATAAAAATGTTAGCTTTGACCTACTGTTCCCAAAATGTAATGAGATTTATTCTGGGTCACTGACAATCTATAAACCCAATTGGGTATGAATTCAACTAATAGTTTGCTGCTAAACTGTTAACAAACAAACAAACAAACAAAACAAAAACAACACCCCTTACCTCTAAAAAGTAAAACTTCTAGTTAATGTCAGTGGAGTAGGGCAGAATGGCCTGATGCAGATGTTCAACTGGTGGATCAGTGCATTCCTAATTAAAGTACTTAACTATAAACTTTATGAAGCGTCATAGATGAGCCTTGGTTCACACAGAACTGATAATGGGAACTGAACCTGAGTCCTTTTCCCAAAAAAAGCCAACAGAGGATGTACTTCCAGCAGCAGCCAAGGAGGATCAACCTGCTGGTGACAAGGCGTTTTTCTACTCTGCCATCATCGAGTCCATCCTCACCTCCTCCATCACCATCTGGTACGCTGCAGCAACTGCCAAGGACAAGGGCACACTGCAATGCTATCACTCGCTCCACTGAGAAGGTGATTGGCTGCAATCTACTTCCCAGATTGCAGAGAACTGTACACCTCCAGGAGTCTGAGGTGTGCAGGTTAGACTGTGATTGACCCCCTTCAGCCTGGACACAAACACTCCCCTTTGGCAGGAGGCCCAGATACCCGGACTGACAGAGACTCCTCGACCCCACTGTAAAGTGCAAGTACATCCATCCATTTTCTGAACCGCTTAGTCCTGAGTGGGTTGTGGGGGTGCTGAAGCCTGTCCCAACTGCCTGTGGGCGAGGGCGGGGTACAGCAGTTCATCACATGGATGACATACACAGACAAACAAACATTCACTCACATTCACCCTGTAGGAGCCTTATGTACGTTTCCTTTTATTTTATTTTTAACGTATATTTATTCAAGTTTTATGACAACTTTCCAAATATTAAACAAACATAAAAAATAGAATTAAAATTAGGATGATGCTTTTGTAATATATGCTAGCACACTGAGGTAATGTATGTTTTCTTTTTGTATTCATGGGTTGGTGTGTGTACACTGCATTAGTGCTTGTGTGAGGGGTGTGCAGCTGTAGGTGTGTGATCTGCAGATATTTGTAATTACCTCCACCAAGGACGTTATGTTTTTGCCAGGGTTTATTTGTTTGTTTGTTAGCAACAGAACTCAAAAAGTTATGGACAGTATGGAGATCATTCAGCGCCATCTAGTGGAGGGAAGTACAAACACTACCTTTAAAAAAAAAGTACAAACACTACCTTGGCGGAGGTCTGCGCTCTCCGAGTGCTTTTCTAGTTGCACCAGTTCTCTTAGGATGGTGTTTGAACAGGGTGTGGGGTGAGCATCATTTTTGATTGGCTACTGTTACCTTTTAGGGCTGTAACTAACGATTATTTTAACAATCGATTAATCGGTCGATCATTTCTTTGATTAATCTATGAATTTTTAAAAATGAATGATGAATCGATGAATAATCGATATTTTTTTGTTACAAAGCATTTTTTAATTTCCATCCCTTCATTCAAAAACATGGACCAACACAAAAAACATACAAATGTATGCTATCCAGTATCGGCCAAGTGTAGGCTTTTTTTTTTTTTTAAAGTGCACAAGAGGTATTTTTTGTTGTTTAAAAGGGACCCGAGCAGTCAGAACAATAAATAAATGATACATAATAAAGAAAAATACAAATCACAAAACAGGATTTTTTTTTTAACATTATAACTTGTTCTCAACACTTGCTGAGTAAAAGTGATCTGGAGTGGCACTGGCAGACACACACACACACACACACACACTCAGACATACACTCTCACTCTCTCACTTTCTTTCTTCATCAACTTTGAATTTTAATGCAAAAATGTGAGCATGTCGACATGCTCCTGGCTAAGGCTGGTTCTCCTCTTGGAAGCTCTGTTTCCTGCTGCAGAAAAGAGTCATGGATCATTGTCGTGAAGACGTCATCTTCAACCATCGATATAGGCCTCATGTCGAGGATGTTATCTGTGAAGACTGTGGCTGGCCGGGGTGTCCATGCTGTATGTCCCATCAAGAAGCCTCTCATGGCTTGCTGTTTTTTTCTGGAATCAGAAAGACAGTATGAATATCTATATAATAGCACATTTATTTAAACCAACTCAACACATGCCTTTGTGTTTTAGTTTATTTTTAGTTATGTAAAGATAAGAAACCCAAAGAGCAATTACAGACAAGACACGTTTGTGTAATTAAGCTATTTTTAGGGTAATTGTACATTATTGAGTGCACACATATCCTCAAAAACGTCTTATGACTAAAAATTACTTATTACATCCATGCTAATGTGTGTAATTCAGTTATTCATCCATGTTTTAACCAGTCTGTCCTACCTTATTAATCGTGCAACACAACGAATTGATAATGAAATTCGTTGCCAACACTTTTAATAATCGATTTTTATTGATTTTATCGATTCGTTGTTGCCGTCCTACTGAATGACATCGTGTCTGTGCTCTACTGTCACTGTCTTTACATGTATGACTGTAAGCAGCTGCAGCTTCTGTATTGTTGTGAGATAGAAATAAAGGTGTTAAAAAAGTTTCATAAGCAAGGATAGAGTCTGATGTGCACGTTAAGATTTTTCTCCCATGTTCATCCCACTGCAGCTGATTGTTACCTCCGCCAAGGAGGTTATGTTTTCATGGGCGTTGGTTTGTTTGTCTGTCTGTCTTTTTGTTTATTTGTCTGTTAGCAAGATAACTCAAAAAGTTATGGGTGGATTTTCATGAAATTTTCACAGATTGTCAGAAATGGGGTATCCTACAGATGATTAGAGTTTGGTGGTGATCTGTCCATTCAGCGCCATCTAGTGGATGAAAATACAAACACTGCCTTGTCGGAGGTCTGCGCTCTCCGAGTGCTTCTCTTTTTTATTTTTTTTATTTTGGTGGTTCCTAGTTTCCCACAATCCAGATCTACTGGTGATTTAGACTGACCAGTCTACTAAGGTAGATGTCTTTGGACCATTGGAGGAAGCTGAAATACCTGAGAACCCACACAGACACAAGGAGAACATGCCAACTGTTCTTGCCACTGCACCACTTCATGCTTCTGCATGACTTTGTTGCTCATGCATATATTTGAATAATCCTGCAGAAGCACAGTTTTTCTATTTTCCTTAGCCAGATATTCCTTTATTTTCTGAACAGCTTAGTCCTCGTGAGGGTCACTGGGTCCCAGATCCTATTTCAGATACTATCAGGTGAAGGTGGGGTACACCCTGGATGTGTCCATACACAAAGATGTTTACATGTTCAATGATAGTGCTTCTACTCAGGGTGTTTGTGCAGGTCTTGAAAGTCTTAGAAAGTATGGAATTTTAAAACACACTTTTCTAGAGCTTGAAAAGTCTGGAAATTAAAAAAATAAAATAAAATAATTTTTTTTTTTTAAAAGTATGGGTGGTGCAGTGGTTGGCACTCCTGCCTCACAACAAGAAGGACCTGGGTTTGATTCCCGGGTGATCCTTGCATGTTCTCCCCGTGTCTGTGTGGATTTTCTCCGGGTACTCCGGTTTCCTCCCACAATCCAAAGACATTCAAATCTAAAATTGCCCATAGGTGTGAATGTGAGAGTGATTGTTTGTCTCTATATGTCAGCCCTGTGATGAACTGGTGACTTGTCCAGGGTGTACCCCGCCTTTGCCCCTAAGTAGCTGGGATAGGCTCCATGCGACCCCCGTGACCCTAGTGAGGATAATTCATAGAAGATGAATGAAGTATGGAAAAATGTTTCTCTTATAGTTGAGTTTTAGAGTATACTCAAAGGCACATAATTTGTAAGATAAGAAATACATGAGAAAAACTTTTTTAAAAAATAAATAAATAAAGGATATAATTTCATCAACCAGTCGATACTGGAATGCTTCTAGTGAAATGTGTTTGTGTTTGAATGCACATTTCTGTCAATCAAACATAATTTACTTATAAATTATGCATTCATTCATTCATTCATTCATTCATTCATACAGTTAATAAAATGAACCTTTCTACTACACACAACAGGTACAATCATGACCAAAAAAAGAAAGAATGCACATATAAAAGTACATAAAGTCAGGATCTGGGGGGAAAAAACAGCAGTTTTGAAAAAATCTGTAATTTTTATTAGGATAAAGAGCAATCCCTCTGTCTATTACTGTTGTATTTGTATTGCATCCATGACAGGTCAAATGCCTCATTTTGTGAAAACTATCCCGGGTAATAAATCTGTTTTCTGAGTCTGCATTTAACCCATAAAGACCCAAACGTCCATCTGATCTAAAATATTCAATACCTGTTCATCCACTAATCCTATCAAAACATGTAAATAATTGGTGTAAAATGCAGTTTGTTGCAGATATGACCCATTTGGACATTCAGAGGCTCTGTGGTTACTCTGGAAACACCTTCATCTTCTACAACATTGGTTCAACCAGTTTGACAAATGACATTGGTTGGAGAAGCTTATTTTAAGTTCACTTAATATATTTTTTGCAGAAAAACATTTCTCTTTCTTTAGTTTTCTCTGTCTTGAATATGATAATCTTCCACTTTAATCTGAGTTATTATGAACATCGACATAATTAGTACATTAAATATAGGAAAATACCAGATTTTCACTTAAAAATGCAAAATACAGGGCAGAATATTACAACAAATGATGATAAATTGCTTAAGAAAGGTTAAAAATAGAGGAAAAATCCATTCGGGAACAGCCACAAAAGCAGCTCTGGGTCTTTATGGGTTAAAGATAAAACCTCCCAGTTGTTTGTACGAAGTTTGTTTGGCCCAAGTTCAGCGAATGCGGCTGTGACGGTGATAAATAGTAAGACAAATACAGTTCATCCAAGTGAAATTCTGAGGTGTAACATGTTCACAAACCATTCAAACATCCCATTAATACATATTTCTGTGTGTATGGTTGATCATTTGTATTTACACACATTCACTGAATCCATCATCCGCTGCATCACACCCTGGGGACACACACACACACACAAACACATCTAAAAGGAAAACACACTCAGCAACTTATTCCAAACTGTTTGTCTCCTTAAAGCACTGCAGGCATTATGGCACCTGACCTGATGTTAACCGCATGTCTGTCCTAATCTGAGCACTGCACCGCTCACTTCACTGGTGTCATGGCTCACAGCCTCCAAACAGCAATATCTGCTGCAACATAGCCTGGTAAATGTCTCCCCTGCGGCTTTCACCTATTAGGATAAATAGGCCCAGTAAAACACACAGGTCTCTAAAGGCGTGTCCCCTATAGCGCTGCCATACTTCCCATGCAGCTGGCATTAACTCTGACACCCTTCACGTGTGCAAAGAACATTCGACAAAGCTCATCAACAACGGCGGGCACACAAAGATGCATATTTCCCAGAGGAAATCTCGTATTAGAGATCCGCCGGAGTTCACAGGGAAAACTGATATCCATAATCCCAGGCCCGGGTTTGTGCTGTTGAGGTATTTTCCCTGAAAGAGGAGGCGTCTGTGTTTCATCGAGCCTCGTATGAGCTTTGTGGGACAATTTGCTGCCTTGTTAATGATTCCACGTTTGCCTTTCATCTGGGTGAATGAGGAGCCTATCCGTGGGATTAGCCAGAGGAGGAACATGGCTTTAGCTGAACACGGAATATCCTCTCATTTCTGTCGCATCTTATTGTAACGGAAACAATTACTCTGGCTTTGAAGGAACGATACGGCGCCCAGTAAATGCCTTAAATCCCACTTTGACAGGAAGAGCAGTTACCGGTCAAGTCACACATCAGCACTTGTCACTGATGTTGACAACCCGTCCGCCTTAAAACACAGAAGGTCAAAGCCAGTAGAGGCATTAAAGAAGTGACACAGACTGAATGCTGGGAAACAATACTGTAATTTTATACAGATTTTCGACGCCTGTAGCTTCAAAGATATCCGCTCTGCCTGGTTTTTTTTTCCTTTTACTGTGTGTTATATTAAAATTTCCCAGGCATACAGTAGAAGTGTCCCAGAAACGTCTCAAACATGGATTAAATTAAAAAAAAAAAAAAAAGCACAATTGCCTGTTGCCTACTCACTCCTCCTCTTACTGCAGTTTTGTCTGTCAAGCTTTCACCTCACCAAATGCTCATTAGTATCAGCCGTCGCCTATATGCAATGATTAGGCTGCCACCAAAACATTAAGAATTGGTGTTCCTTCTTTTCAAGGAAACAAAAGCTGGCGTTTCATCAGTAGTCAACTTTGTCAGCTGAAATTGCTGCGTGGTTTTTATCATCTCAATAGCTAATACTAACTAGTGATTTTGTGAGCAACTCTGTCTACATCTGGCTTTTTCTTAGCTCACTTCTTTGACAAAGACAGCTATTTAATGAAAATGATGTAGAAGAAACTACTATGTATTGTTCCTTTTTTCAAGCAGTAATTTTCATTTTTACTAAATCAGGAGGTAGTGATACGCAGCCAACAGTTGCTTTTTGTAACACTTTTACCGTTATGTTTTTGATGCAGGAAAGGTCTAACCTAGCCTACAATTTCATTTAATTACATCTTTGTGCAATTCATCATGCCATGAATGCAAAGCTGACAGACTGTCATGCGTCTTTGTAGCCAAACTATGGACAAATGTTATAGAAAGGGGCTTTAATTAATATTTATTTACATTTCACACTGGTTGTTTTATAGTGGTGACAAAACCTGCACACAAATTTGGGTTTTTTTTCCACTTCTAAATGTAAAAGAAATAGGCAAAAAGGCAGCTATAAATCAAATCACTACATCCTGGCTTCACTTTGCTCCACACTTTCAGTTCCTCTGCACAGTAAACTTCTATAAAGACCAGCTCCCCTCTAAATGACATAAATAATTCATCTGACACTGTGATGAAAGCATAACTGACATGCAATATGAACTCAAACAACTTTGAAATTGTCAAACCCCTACTGAATAAGCTTATTTGCGTAGCAAGAGAGTTTCCATTTCTTTCACTGTCTATTATGCAAGATAAGAAAGCGTTCGATCTGCTGTCACTTCCAGAATATTGCACGAGGTGTGTACAAAAGACGTACTGTATGTAATACCCTCTGCATAATGGTGCTGCAGGATAAATGTCATACAGACTGATAATAAGCTTCTTTTGGCTCATGAAGTCTTTAAGATCTCTTTTTTTTCCCCTTTCATTGCTCTTATATTGCTTCAGTTTTATTTAAATGGCATATAAATGTGTTATATGCAGTAGTGATGTTTGAAAGTCTTAAGAAAGTCATGCACCAGAACATACTTGGAATTAGTAAAACCACAAGAGGGGTCTGGTTGCAAGACCTGCACTCTCAGGACTGGAAGTTGATTCGAAGCCTTTTAAAGTAAAAGCAAGCAATTTTACCGATCGAATGTATTACTCTTATTTTATGTAAATAAGCGTTATCTGTCACGTTATTCTTGAAAATTTTTTAGAATTGTTCTTTACAGTTCCTTCAAAACAAGTTTTCAGTTGTTTTTGCATTTTCTGTACACTTCGTCATCATGACAGTCTCCAAGTTTGTTTGTTGTTTGCAGTGAATGAACGAACCAACACACACACACAAAAACACAAATTCGGGCGATCACATAACCTCCTGGGCGGAGGTAAAAAACCTTTATGAGCTACGACGTATGCACTGGAGCTTCGCCTGTCAACAGCCCATCACTACCCATAATAGTGTAAGATTAAAACAAAGACAAAAGTGAAGTAGACTGTTTATGTTAAGGGATTAAATGTGTGGTTGGCTGGAACTGAAATGACCAGGTGGTGATGATTATAAACCAAGTAACTGAAAATGAGAATATGGTGAGTGAAACGATAAACTAATGAGGCGGATGTGTGGTCAAACCCAAACCTGTGTAGCTACGGCCTTCACACCTAATATACACTTTTTTTTTTCAGGGAGCATTATCTTACCAGCATTTTATATTATGTATATAACTTCTATATATGCAAAGCAAAACAAATAAAACACATACTCACACAGGAGAGCAATGACAAAAATAATAAACATATGCACAGTAAAATAGAGTTAATGGGAAATGACAAGTGTTTTTCCTGTTCCATTCTTTCCTTCCAGAAAACCTTTTCCCCTGTATAAGACTAACAGTGTGTGGCATGAACCAAGGGTTGACATGGGTCTATATGCATGTTACTCTTAAGTAAAATCAGATCTTGATAGTGTTAGAAAATCAAGCCAGTTTTTCCAGTAACTGGTAAATTTGTGTGAATCAAATCTGACAGAGAAAGTTAACTTCTCCATGCTATAAATGTCATCTATAAGCTCTATCCGATATACATATTCTTTAGTGTTTTTATATTGATGTACATTTTCCTGAGTGTTGTATTTTCATGTAGCCGAGCACTATCTCAAAGAAACCTTTTATTACGTGCACATAATGGCAACAAACATTGTTGACTTTTGAATCTAGAATATGAACGCTATACATCCTCAAACTGTGTCACTCACTGAATAAAGCATAAATCCTATTGTTTACACATCTGTATTAGGGATCCACTGACAAACAACTGCCATTGTGTGGATTTGTTACTGTCATCAAACTTCATTCTTGTCATTCAGTGTGTCCAGTCCAGTGGTTCTCGTCCCATCTCATCATTTTCTGACGCTTTTGTCATAGACTCCCGTTACTCCTGTGGCTCATCAATGAGAATATACTAT
>JAQQZY010000016.1:11267697-11303203 GCA_030068375.1 Ostorhinchus rueppellii | reverse complement strand
AGGTGTGTTGGAAGAGGGACACATCTAAAACATGCAGGATAGTAGCTCACGAGGACCAGGGTTGGGCACCCCTGATCTACAGCTTTGGAAGTCATAACTGGGGACTATGTTTATTTGCCAAATAACAATATAGCCCGTATTATCTTAGGTCTGATTATACTTAATGCTAACAAACATAGACAACGCAGTCATGGAGGAACTGAGCAACAAACGAGTTAGCTGAAACTTCCAAGCATGTGTGGATACATAATAAAAAGATAGAACTGAAACAGTAACTCACATTAAGCGATGATAGTTGAAGAATCGGCTGTAATCTGGGACCAATCAGTCTAGTATTTTAGTGGGAATAGCGGCACCGGAATTGACTTTGTCTGTCCTTCTTACATATAATTCCGGTAAAAACAAACAAACAAAAGGATCAGTTCCTAAACTAACCAATTAATAATATAATCATAATTAAAATGATTAATTATATCTATAATGTATTTACTTTCATTTAAAATTATTTAAATGGTAGATTTTAAGTAAAATTATTATTTTCAGCTGTTTTGTGACTTTTACATAGTCGTGCAACTCGGGTAAAATTCAGTGTCGCACCAAATAAACATGGCCGCCTCCCCGCCGTTGGACGTGTGTGTGGAAAACACACGCGAAGAAATTAAAACCACTCCAATGGAAACGGTTGACAGTTCAGCTACAGAGAATGGTGGTAAACCTGAAACTGAAGACGTCTCTAAACCCGAAATGGACACAGAGGATCCGTTTAAAAAACCGGCTATTTTCGCTGCGCCTTCCCTCGCTAGCAAGCGCGCTAACGTCAGTGGTCCGTCCAAAGACACGGCGGCTCAAGCCAGAGCTGACACAGGGAATACCGAATCTGAAGTTTCAGAAACTGTAAGCCAGGCTTCTCTTGTCCCTGCGAATGATAGAAGCACTTCAGAAAGGGTAACAGACTCGGATACAACGGACCAAAAACACAAGGCTCCTGTCAAAGCAAAGCCAGAAGCTAAACCAAAAGTGCTTCCTGCGAAAAAGGCCCCCCCGTCTGGTAAATTCCCCCCGCTCCCATACACAGAGCCGCCCTGGGGTGGCGAGGCTCCGGACATCCCATATTCTCTTGAAATCCTCAAGAACGGCACTATTGTGGATAAAATACCCCTCACGGACCGGGGCTATTTTGTTGTTGGACGTTTACCTGTGTGTGATGTGTCCCTGGAGCATCCCTCCATCTCCAGGTACCACGCCATCATCCAGTACCGCGGAGAGGCCGGGGAGGACGGCTCTGTGGGTGAGGAGAGAGGGTTTTACGTCCACGATTTGGGCAGCACACATGGCACGGTGGTGAACAAGAACAAGATTCCCCCGAAGACGTATATCAGGCTGAAAGTGGGACATGTGTTGAAGTTTGGTGGGAGCACGAGGCTTTTCATCCTGCAGGTAAATTATTCTTTACAACTGTAAAGAATTGTGTATTTTTAATGTTTACTCTTTGCCTATTTGCTGTTGTTTTGGTGTGTTACTTCTTTAAAGCTTTACTTCATGTGAAAGGCTTGTGTTGCATCACTAGTGTTTATTTAAATAAGCAATTGCCATAAGCATATGTCACGTGAATCTAAAAATACAGTACAACTGTGTACCTTTTTACACGAACAAACATAAGACATGTATAAAATACATGCATTTTAAGAATAAACTTATCATCTTTAGCATAACAAGTACAAAACCCGGTAAATTCTTCTGAGTTTGGATGTAGAGCATCTTCATCTTTCATTGGCTTCTACAGGGTCCAGAATTTGATGAGGAAGAGGAGTCTGCCCTAACAGTTACTGAGCTGAGGGAGCGTGCCCGCAAACAGAGAGCCGAGCTGGAGAAGAGGATGATGGGAGATGGTTCTGATGATGAAGACGACAAGGAGGAAAGTGAGAAGGCTCAGAGCAAGCCATCAAGTGAAGATTCAGGCTGTTCATGGGGAATGGGTGAGTTCTGGTTATTTGTCAGCTGCGACTGCATACGTTCTCTTGAGCAAATCATAGAAGAGGTCATTTAATCCTGACATTGTCACCTTTCCCTCCTCTCCATATCTAATCCAAATCCAATCTGCAGATGATGAAGCACTTCCAGAGGAGGACGAGAATGAGGAAAACCCTTTTTCGACAGAGTTTCATGAGGATCAGGAAGCGGCTTACCTGAAAGACCCCAAGAAGGCATTACAAGGTTTCTATGACAGAGAAGGTGAGAAATGCTCTGCGTGGAAAAGAGCAAGTTGTTGACATTCACCTGTACTTATTTTATACCAACTCTGGTTTCTTTTATTAAAGGAGAGGAGCTGGAGTTTGAGTATGAGGATAAAAACCACGGCACATGGCTCTGCAGAATAAAGTAAGATATGACAGAGATTTAAAAGTGTTTCTCCCATTTCGAGGACATGATGTAAAATCATGTTGATGTTTCTTTCAGACTACCTGTGGATGATGCCTTGGGCCGGCAGCTGGTTGCTGAGGTAACCCACACGGGAAAGAAGAAGGAGGCTGCAATACAGTGCTGTCTGGAAGCGTGTCGGATGCTGGAAGCCAGAGGGTTACTGCGCCAGGAGGCAGGTAGGAGCGCAGAAGAGATCTTTGACAGGGCTTCATCTAAAGGCCTTCTAGACTGTTATAAAGACTTTTTCCTCTCATACATTCAGTGTCCCGTAAGCGCAAGAAGAAAAACTGGGAAGATGAAGACTACTATGACAGTGATGATGATACCTTCCTGGATCGAACTGGCACTGTGGAGAGGAAGAGACAGGAGCGAATGAAAAAGGCTGGAAAGATTGAGGAGCGGCCTGAGAATTATGAATCACTGGTAAAAAAAAAAAAAAAAAAACTACCTTCAGGTGTTCATACAGGGGCTTGAAAGCTTTGAAAATACTAGAATTTCAATGCTGTGTTTTCAAGGTCTGAAAAGTGCTCAAATGTTGGTTTTGTGCTTAATATGCTTGCAATCCTGTGATGTGATTCATTTATTTATTTTTAATATTAACTCTGCCAGGTTAGATGGCAAGTCAAAGCTACTTACAGAGAGGTGAAATATTTTGAAAAGTAAAACTTCCTGTCAAATTTTTATCTTTATCTTTGGCTCAGTACGAGTGTGCCTGAAGAATACGAAGTAGCCTCTGTTTCCTTGTAGCAAAAAGTTTAGACGTGAAAGGAGAACAAAGTTTTATCCAAAATAAGTTTGGATAAAACTTTGTTCTCTTTTAATTCTTGAACTCTTTGCTACAATGAAATAGAAATTTAGATGTTTCTTGCATGATACAACATACATCATTGTGATAAAAATTGGAGAAAAAAAATTCAGAGTACATGCTTTCCTATAGATATGTATTTTACCCCAGCGATAAGGTGCTGAAAGCAACCCTTAAAAGTGCTTGAATTTGGCTTTGAAAAATGTACAAGTCCTGTACATTGGCCCACAGTATAATGTTGGATAATGTTACAATACAGTAACTCATGTCAAACACACAAAAAACAGCAGGAATAGTTTTGGTGCAGGCAAATATATACATTAGTGGGTCTCGTGCATCTTTTCTGAATTTTCACTTAACATTTTCTTTCACATTTCTGGATAAATAAGAGAAGACAATACCAGATGGACAGGTGATGTGGTCTTCCTCCACAGTACTGTGGCATGAAATATCAGTTTGTCTGTTTCCACAGAGCCAATCAAATGTTAGCATTTGTACCAGAGTCAATCATGGATACTGTTACATGAACTCATTAGCCTCTTGTTGCCACAGTACTGTGGTGATATATGGCATATATTTCAGTGCATTCTTTTGTTCATTTTGCTACCACAGTACTGTGGCAACTGATGGAAATAACAACAAAGTAGTGATAGTATATAGTATAGAATAGAAATTATTGTTGTAAATGCTCTATACATTATTGTTTTATGGTGTTCTTTGCTCTGTGTAGTCAGAGGCTGGGAAAGGTGGGCGGAGCTACACATTAGATGCAGCAGTGTGCTATGTGACTTGTCAGTTCAGTGTATTGAATGCTGTGGTCCAATTTCTGCACACTGAATGTTCTCCAATGTCTGATTTACCTACCGGTGTCCTTTGAGCTGTGCACCCCCCTAGTCCCTAGTTGCTACTGCAACTGGGAATTGAACCAGAGTCTTCTGTATTGCAGTCCAATATGTTAGAGTGAGCTAAATATCTGCTGAGTTTATATCTAACCTATTAGCTATCTGATTGCTTTGACATTTGTTGGGTTGTAAGAACTGACCATTTTAGACAGGGATATAACAAGGGCAGTGATTGGCTCTGTGGTAATAGGCAAACCAATATTTCATGCCACATTACTATCAGTAGCTACTTCATTGTGGGTTTTTTTTTTTTTTTCATTTTGTTATTACTATAAATGTCACCATGAACTGCTACTAATACTAATAACAATTCCAACATACAAACTAAAACATGAGGACATTTGTTAACATATGACTTGCTGGATGAGGCTCAGTTTTAATGCAGAACATGCTCCAACCTGCCATTTAGGAGCTTCAGATGGTGTTCTTTTGGTAAATGTTTGAAAAATACTCTTGCAGTGTTTATACCTTGAATAAAATCACAAATGATGTCAATTGCGCAACAGATGTCTACGTCTTCCCCCTCAGTGCTTGTCATGTACTACATGCGTATGTGATTTCCATGTAGGTGGAGAAACTGTCAGAGGTGGAAAAGGAGCTGGCAGAGACTCAGAAAAAGCTTGATGCTGGTAGGAGAGGTGAGTCATCAGATTGATTATCTCTGGGCGTATGTTTTTGCAGTGGTTTTTGTACTGTGTGTTCCCACCTTATTTCTCGCCCACCTCTGTCTCCCTCAGATTCTTCGAGCTCTTCCACTGAGGACCCCCTGGACGCCTTCATGACCGCAGTGCGAAGCGAAGCAGCAATGGACGCGGTGGAACGCAGGAAGCTGCATGTGCACGTAGCTGACTTACGTAAGGATGCCCAGAGGCTCCGCAGATTGGTTGAACTCACACGGCCCGCCCAGATGCCCTCGCTTGTGCCCAGGTATGACACAGAAAAACAATCATGCTCTTTGACTGGATATTCTGTGATATTCCATACATCCCAAACTAACTAGTGTATTTTAACATCTTAGTAACAGCTCAGAAGCAGAGAAGCCTAAGAAAACACTGCCACTGTTTGGAGCCATGAAGGGAGGCAGCAAGTTCAAGCTGAAGACTGGTACTATCGGGGTACGTGTTTGCTCTTCAGTCTGATAGTCACACGCTTTACCGTAATTCCTTTACAAAATCACATTCCGTCTCTTTCACTCAGCTTGTCTTTCCTCTGCTGCTGATGTATTTTTCCACTCATTAGAAGTTGCCTCCGAAGCGCCCTAACTTGCCTGCAGAGCTCTTCAACATGAAAGAACTTCCTCCTGGTGGAGAAGAGGAGGAGGAAGAGGAGGAGGAAGAGAAGGAAACAGAAAAAAACGAGGGTAATGATGATAGAGACAGTGCAAATATTGCTGAGTCGAACGCTGACTCTGAGGATTCCAGTGCATCCACGTCCCAACAAGGAGCTCCGTCAGGGCCTCGAAGAGAGGAACCAGCACAGAGGCACAAACCCAAAGGTAAGAGGTCACCAGAGAGAGTTAGACCTGAAAGAGGAAGGCCTTCACAGGGGAACAAACAAGCAAATATTTAATTTATTTGCCAGTTTTGTCTCCACATCAATAAATTCCTCATTGTGCCACTGGGTGGCAGCAGATCTGCAGCCGTGTATGACCACGTGGATGTGGAGGTCAGGTTTTTTTTTTTTTTTTTTGTAGTGGTAAAATATCTCCAAGTGTAAAGAATGGATCTGTAGGTGTACACATCATGGTTTAAAGTCACGCAGTACAAAATAGGGCCACAAATAAGCTTTATTTTTCTTTATTGAAAATGAATCTGTCCCTTATTTGTGGATTAATTGAGTTTGTCAGTAAATAGTGGAAAACATCAGTCAGTGTTTTCCAATGACGTCCTGAAATATGTTTGTGCCATAACCCAGATATTAAGTGTATTCTCTAAAAGAAAAGGAAAGAAATGAGGAAATAGTGACACTTAATAAACTTTAGCTAACTTTTCCCCTAGATTAAATCATTAAAATCAATTAAGAACAGGCAACGAATCACTTAACTGTTGCACACCTATGACATCTGCAAAATTAAAAGCTATTATTCTGATATTTCTTCATATCCTCTACTATTTCTTTGTGTTTTATGACTCCTTTTTAGAGCAAAACTACACAAAGAGGAGGGCTGAGGATTCTGCAGAGTCAGTTCACCAACACAGAGGCAGTAAAGGCCCAGCTCCGTCTAGTCCAGGTGAGTGTTGCGTCAATATTTTTCCACGTCCACCTCTGCTGTCACACACTCACCTTCAAAAACTCTCAACCCCTCCATCTTCGCAGGCTCCAAACCAGAAGGTGATGAAGAGCCCAGCCCCAGAAAGAAAAAGAACGTTATGGGCCCCAGCAGGGTACGACCTGCACACACTCACACACACAGATGAATATTCACTTGACAAAGGTGTGACACAGTTTAAATCTCTACACTTTACGTTTCCACAGCCACCAGTGCAGCTCTCAGCACAGTACCCAGAGGACGATCCAGATTACTGTGTGTGGGTTCCTCCTTCAGGTAAATCACCAAACTGATGGGACTGTTTAGATTACCTTTGTTATAATAAGTGCAACATCTTTTCACCAGGTGAGGAACCAAAACTGACCATCATGAGTTACGGATCAGTGACCATACGGGTGTTTGAATTTCAATGTTGTGTTTTCAGGGTCTGAAAAGTGCTTGCAATTCTACCCGTGATGTGATTTATTGATTTATTTTTAATATTAAAGGGCTCATATTTAGCTAAACTCCCTTTTATTAGATTTGGGTTCATTTATTTGTGTATTTGGACCCTAATAGTTCATAAAGTTTGAATTTGAACCTTCCAGGTGCTGCAAAGCTATCTTTATATTAATTTTAACAAAAAATTGAGTCGACTTCTACAACCTGTTTGAATTCCTGCTTAATCTATTACGTCTATAACTAGTCACATCACAACATGTGCACATATAAGGTCAAGACTTCCAACAAACATTTCTCTGAGTACGACATAATTATTTATCAGCAGCAGCAGTTCTAGTCCACACTGAAAATATGTCCAAACTTTGAGCCGATCCCCCACAGTGTTCAGTTGTTGGTTGAAGGGGACAGAGCAACACAGCCAACAACCTGGAGGGGGCGGGGCATGAAGTGGCTCATGTGCATTTAAAGGGCCGGCACTCCAAATGACCTTTCTGGTGTCATTACTCAGAAATAAGGTTGAAGATGGACCTGTGGAGTTGAATTAATGAAGAATTCAGACCCAAGCAGAGCATTTACAGTTTATGGAGACCACAGGGAAATGTTTGATTCTATTTTTTTTAAAAGGCAAAATATTCCTCCTTTAATTCTGCCAGGTTAGATAAGCCATAGCTTCTTACTGAGAGATGATACAGTCTGAAAAATAAAAAATAAAATAAAATTCCCAGCTGTTCTCAGGTCGACTCCAGGTACATTTTATCTTAATCTTTGTCTCGGTGTGAGTGTGTCTGAAGAACGCCAAGAAGCTTCCCCCCCCTTTTTTTTTTTTTTTGATAAAACTTTGTGTTCTCCTTTAATTTCTAACCTTTTTGCTGACATGAAACACCATTTTTAAATGTTTATAGCATAATACAATGTACATCGCTGATAAAAAGAGAAAAAAAAATTACTTAAGTATATGTATTCCTGTAGATATGTGTTTCACTCTAGTGATAAGGTGCTGTGCTGGAAAAATTTGAGAAGGATCCTTAAAAGTGCTTGTATTTGACCTTGAAAAATTTGTACAAACCCTGATGGATGTTTGATTACAACTCGACACAGCAGAGTTTCTGTCCCAACGGCCCTCTAATATGTCTTGACAAACACTTGTTGACACTGACAAGACTTACACGCTCCTGAAGCACAGGAACGAAGGGAAAATATTTTTTTCTTTGCTCAAGAGGACATGATGAAAGGAAGTAAACAGGCTTTCATGGTCCATTTGTGCAGCAGAAATTGCAGCGACATTTTCATTGTTCACTAAGGAAAGCAGATCAAAGTCACTTAAAAATGATAAGATAATCTGGAATGAAATAAACTTTGAAATGGCTGCCAAAGCAGGCTTGGATTCAGGATTGGAACTAATTGCATTCTGTCCTTTTTTCAAGAATGTGATTGGTTTGATGATTACACGCAAGCATTTAGCATTTAGTGAACTGTACGTCATCGGGGATATACATTTAGTTTTGTGTGGCGTTTTAGAAATAAATGCAGATATTTTGCCAGTATTCCTGTTCTTTCCCTGCATATTTGTTCAATCCAGAGCTGGTATTTAAACACTCATCCTTTTCCATCCCCTCACAGGTCAGACCGGAGATGGACGCACACACCTAAACGACAAGTACGGCTACTGAGACGAAAACACCAGAGAGCTGCTCTGTCTCCACTCCACCGGCTTTTATGCTGCAGATAATACCTGCACCACAAAGCCTCCAGTCTCCTCAGCTCCATCCACTAACCTTCAGCAGCCTCAGTGTGTGGTTGGCCTTCGGAAGAAAGTGGGACACCAGCAAAAAAAAAAAAAAAAACCCAAAAGACAACAAAACGGTCTAAACTCTCACTGTTTGAATAACAATGCTGCCGCTTCAGCTTTTGGGAATATTTGCAGACTGATAAACAAAAAACACACCATTCCAATTCACTTAAACTGACAAAGCTGGAGTACTGTTCCCCCCCGTTTGCCGTTGGCAGTCAGCCCGCTGGCTCTTTTTCTTAGCAGAGATGGGTAGCTCTTGAATTTAGTCCGTTTATTTGAACGAGCAGACTTCTATATCATCCAAGTAGAAAATAGAAAGGGACAGAGCAGGAGCTTTAACTGATCTGAATTCAGCTTTCTGCTCTTTGGCTGCTCCTCGTGCAGTTAAATCCACCTGACATCCAATCTGTATCCCACCCCTATTTGGCTCCAGTCGATCGCTGGCATAACCTTTTTTTTTTTTTTTTTTTTCTCCAAAGTAGAATGCGTAGCAGGGAGGGAGAAAAGAGGGAGAGCATTGAAGCAGCTTTTCTGACCATCTGGACACTTGGATGGCTTACTGGATGAAACGCAAGCTGATAATGACTCAAGCTAAGTGAAGTGTGTGTGCCCGTGTCTACACCGACACACACACACACACACACACATTTTCCAACCCTCTCAAAGTTCTCTTTTTAACAGGATTGTCTGTATGAGCGAATCGGCTCTTGGTGTGTTTACCTAGAGCAGCATCCCTCATTCTGTGAAGTCCCACTCAGTGCTGTTGTGTTGGTATTCTGCCATACTTTCCTGTTGTCTTTTCTCAAAACACCACGTCAAGAAATGTATTTTGTTATATAAATGTGTAATTAAATTCTGTACATAAACCGCAAATCACTTGAGGATTTAGTTTTCCAGCCACTCGTTTCCTCTGATGTTCGCTACTACCTCGGCCTCGTTCACACCCAACCCAGTTCTGACGTCAGAGCTCCTTTTTGTCTCTTTCAAGCCGCCTCACGCGCACACACAAAGCATTTCTCCGAGTATGATCTGGCGTAAAGCGGCTTGTGATCTGGGCTGCAGCTCTTTGCTGTGATGTTCGGAGAGTGGGACTTACTAATCGCTGATGTAAAGCGGTCGTCGTTGCTTCAAACACAGGTCCTCTGTCCCTGCACCTGGGTCATCACACCCACAGAAGATGAAGATGGTGCTAACATTCGTGCTGGAGCTCTGATGAAGGGTGGTGGTGGTTCGACCTGGGTGAGCCTCCTCCAACAGGTACAGCTTGTGAACATTTTCAACATTTACTCGGCTCTAGCTATAATTGACTGACGCAAAAACACGACACCTCATAGGTAACACCCTGTACTTTGACCTGTTTCAATACTCAGGTCAGGAACAAGCCACCTGGTACCAAATAGGAAGTCTACCCACCCCCTCAAAGCTTCTGTTGGGACTGAGCCAAGAAGATAAGGGCTCCATTCAGACTGCAGGCAAATGTGGCCCAAATTTGATCTTTTTTTGCCCATATGTGACTTGTATCCGACCTGGTAGACGGTTTGAACAGTACAGATCCAACCCAGGCCACTTTCATATCTGGTCCTAAATCCAATACGTATCTGATATTATGTAATGCGGCTTCAGTCTGAACAGCCAGGTCACATTTATCCGACCTTTACGTTATTGAAATGCGACAAACGTCAGAATTCTGCGTCCCAGGAGGAGGAGCGGTGGGAAAAGCATATTTACTTCTGTAAACACAGTGTGTGTCTGCGTGGACCTCTTCTATACATGCAGATCACTTCAGGGTCGCATTCAGTTCATACTCAAAACTGACAGAAGTCGCATTTAATGTGAATATGAATGAGCGCGCACACACAAAAAAAAACAGATTTCACCCAAAAAATCTGAATTGTGCACGAAGACTTGCTGTCTGAACGTAGCCACGGTGAAGTTAGGTACTGAATTTTGTGGTATGAATGTAATTAATGTAGTTCCTGAGCATCATGTAAAGGTTTTTAATAGTTAGCAGTGTCTTGATTTTGATACTTGTTTCACAATTAGACTTTTTCTAGTCTAATTTTAAATTTAGACAAAAGGAAATTGCATTTCACTCATTAGTTTTTCATTTCTGGAATTTTCCGAAGTAGTTTAACAACAAAACAAGTTTAAGGTTGTTTTAAATATCAGTGTCAAAACATAAACTCTTTATGCTTCGACACTGAGATTTTACTCAAGTGGTTCCAACCTTTTTCGGCTTGTGACCCCATTTTAACATCACAAATTTCTGGCGACCCCCAGACATTCAAACCATTTTTTGCTAAAATGTGTTTTTGATCATGTAATAGTTTGATATACTATGTAACAATAAACATTAATTTTAGACACATTTGGTCTATATAATGTATATTATGGTCGGAGATAGAAAAGTCAGGTTCAGATTACTGCACAAAGTGAGTATTTGATTTTCCTTGGGTAGGATATGTACAGTCAGTCCAGTTTGGATTTACAGGCTGACAATACTGAACAAAAAATAACTAAACTATGAATTATGAAAGAGCTGCAGCGTCTGAAACTGACCACAGTGAACATGCGACAGATAAACAGTACCACAGTTCAGTTTCAGCTTCAGAGTTTGTCATGTCTGTTATGGGTTGGGATTGTCTCTGTCAACTCAACATATATTTTTCATTAGTAAGTTTTAAATATATTTTTAAATCAATTGCTAGAAATTTCAAGTGGCCCCACGATTGAAAAACACTGGTTCAGATACTGAATTTTATATCAAATGACAGCATATTCTGATGATCAGTAATTTAAGATGATCAGTCAATGCCATAAAATCTTAATTTGGTACCTAGCCCTACTTTCAGATTTTGTTGGTATGAAGTCGTGTTTTTTTTTTGTTTTGTTTTTGTTTTGGTCTAATGTAAACTGTCCAGATCGCTTCTTGCCTAATGCTCAATTATCTTCAAGCAGTTGTAATTTACAGCAGGGTTCCTTCAAGTTAAATTTAAGACTTTTAAGTCCTTTTTAAGACTATTTAGAGCAGAATTTAACACCCTTTTCACAGCCATACTGAAATTCATGACTCCTAGAATTTAGGAAAGATTCTTTTAACCAGGTTGAGAATGATCTTTTCTCCAACCACGTATTTCTAAATTTGCACTTTCTTATGCTTGCTTTTTGCTTGAGTCGTCCCTTGAAGTTCCTAAAGTCAGCTTTCTCAGGCGATGCGGCATGACTAACAGCTGCATGTGTGTTGGGCTTCATGTTCTGTGATCATTTCTCACTGGGGGCTGTAAAGTTAGCAATAGTTGGTTCCAAATTTCACTATAAATTGTTGAGTTGGAATGGGTGGAACTGAGTCGACTGTTACCGTCTTTGCAGCTTGGACATTTCCCACACTTTAAACACAACGCAGCCAACAAGTTTATGGTAATATAACTTAATACTTACCATAGAAAATGTAATACCTCTTAAAGACTAAGGTAATAAAATGCAGATTTGTAAACTCAAGACTTTAAGACCCTGTGGGAATTGTTACAGTTTAGAAAACCATTCAATCCAAACTCAGCTGTAATTTAAGTGTTATCCCAGTGCTTGTTTTTATCAAGTAAAGAGCAAAAGTATTTTGGTGGCTATATGCTATGAACAAATCATGTTTATGAAGCTGAAACAAGCTAACGCACAAAAATCCAACCACTCAAAACCTCCATAGTGAGATGTTTACAAAGTCTCTGGAACTCCACTGACATTATTTTGGATGTATCTTTGGGTGCTTTTTTGATCACGTTTTCCCACTTGTTTATTGTACTTGTCACCTTTTTGTAAATATCACAGCTGATTGGGGGGGGGGGAGGAAAAAACCCCCAGAATATCCTAAACAAGTGGCCACAGGGCGTTTATTGATTCACTTTTGAGCAACAATGGACAACATGTCACAATGTTACATTCACTTCGGCAAAAATTGTAGTTAACAGTGGTGACGTTGTTTCGTTAATTATCAGCTTGTTTCAAGCTGAGCTGAGAACTAGCTCTTGTTTCATTCAATACAACAGGAATGTCATTTCAAGGCATTAAGAGACTGTCAGAAAACACTGGGCTGTTTTCCATGCACCAGTGGTCCTCTTCTACCTAGAAAGTAATGACGCACAATATTCTGGGGGGAATGGCACACTACAAGTAGGCTATGCAGAACACAGCACCGATTACACTTGCCAAATGTGCAGCAAACTATGTCATACGTTCTCATTTCGACATACCTCTCCTTCTGCAAAACAGTGGAATTCATGCAAGGAAAGAGGATACACGTACTTAACTTCGACCTGGACTAAAAGTGACAGTCATTAAGAAACATTAATCATCAAAAGTTGACTATTTTAACTACAGTCATACAATTTGTTATAGCTCATCATGACCTGCATATTCATATCCAAAAGACGTCATTTTTCAGACAGACCAACGTGACCACTGTCTATTTTCAATAACAAGATAGCAGATGACTCACTTTGCCATGTTAAGTAGATGACGTTACCCCGAACCTTACAAGGTGTCCAGTAATCATATCAAAGGAAGAAACCTCGGAACCCATTGATTGTCTTACATGCATTATTTCCCTTAAATGGTCCGACTCAGACCTAAATTCAGGTTTTCTGTCCAAAACCGGTCGCCTTGTCCCTTTTGTAGAACCTCTGGGCCACATTCCGCATTGATGTCTTGATCATTTCTCTTCCAAAGACGGGATCTTTTCAGACAGCTTATACACATGCAATACCTGAAATATCCTTTAAAAACGTACTGTTGGACAGCAATGATCGAAGTGACAGCGTTTATAAGAGGGTGGGTTACCTGAGTGCAACAGTTCGACCGTCAAACACCTTTTACATTGTCTTTCTAGCTGTCAGTCTCATTAGTCGCTCCTTGGTCTCGCTGCAGAAGCCACAAAAAAAAAAGAAAGAAAAGAAGAAAGAAAGCAGCTGTCTGGGAACGAAGGGGGTGGGGTGCAGAATTATCTGGCCGTGAATGAATTTCCTTATGAGCAGGTGGGTTCCTCGGTTGGGTTCAGGGGGCTGCACGGGGGCACTGTGCTCAAAGATCGGAATGCGAAGATGGAGGGATCGTAGGTGTACCTGGGCGGAGGACGGCTGCCGGTCAAATTCTGAGGACACACAGAGAAAGAGAAAAGAGTGGTCAGGTCATCCAGGTCTATGCATTTGCAGCATTTGAGCTTCATATTATGAAACTGTCATGTACCAAAGGTCAAGGGTTACCTGCTGCACTTCCATGTAGTTGTATTTTTGGTGCAGCTAAAATCTACAGACCTAAGACTAGAGCTGCACAATATATAATTTAAGCATCATCATCGTGATGTACGTGTGTTCAATAGTCACACAGGATTCTCCTCAGATGGTGGACTGAGCCAGTGTACTGTTAGCTCAGCGCTGCTATTGTAATTTTCAAATTTAGTGGGTTTTTTTTTTTTTCCATTTTTCCCCTGATAATTTTGCTAAAATCTACTGAAATCCATCGGGTTTGCAGGTAGGCATGCCATTTCCAGTGGCATGTTTTTTTTGTTTTGTTTTTAAATCTCACGGAGTTTCATGTATCGCGAGGTTTTAGGCACAGGACTTTCTTCTGGGGAGGGGGGTGCGCCAGGATACTATAAATTTCTGGGGAGAACCTTGTCACATCACAGGGTCCTGCAATGTAGGAGGCAAATGACCTCGTGGTGTTATCTAATTTCGAGAATACCTGACATACGATATGCGCAGTAATCCAATCACAATTGTTCTTAATCAGTTTGCTGAAGCAGACCACGCCCCTGCACATGGAGTGAGTCGCTGGTAACAAAATTGAGAATGATTAACAAACAAGATAATCACCGAAAATTAAGACTTGGTGCCAAAAAGAAAAGGACCATCAGTTACCTGGAATTATTTCAGCAACCGGAAGGATAATACTGAAACAGGTGTTCTGTGTCAATAGTGCCTTGTACCCCTTGCCACAACGAGAAGTAACAACAAATTTCAGGGTTCTCCCCAGATGATGGGACAACGGCACTGCACCAGTATACTGCTAGCTCAGCGCCACCAAATTCTCTATTCATTTTCAAATTTAGGGCTTTTTTTTTCCATTTTCTCCCCAATTCTAATTCTGCTACAATCTACCGAAATCCATCGGGTTTGCAGGTACGTGCTCAATTTTCCAGCGCCATGTTGTTTTGTTTGAAATCTCACGGAGTTGCATCTTATCGCATGAGACTTTCTTCCAGGTAGGGGGGGGGTGCGCCAGGGGACAATAAATTTCTGGGGAGAACCCTGAATTTGTTTGTCCATTTACATCGACACCACACAGCTATTATGTCCTCCTGAGTATTTTTCATATCGCTATATATACCACAGTGTTAAAAAAAAAAATAATAATCACAATGTCAGGTTTTTTTTTCAATATCGTGCCCCCCTACCTAAGACTGTGAGAAAGGTTTGGTGGAAACCCAAGTGGCAGTGGTGGGAAAGTAACAGGACCTTGTTAAAACATTTTCACTGAGTTTTTTTCCCCTCCTCATTCAGGTTTATGCTTTTCCACTCAAAGCCGACCCCCTCTGAGCAGAACCTTGCTTCTCGTTGCTCTACTAGCTCTCTGTCTAAAATTAGCCCTGGTCATTTTCCTCCCTACAGGAAACGACAGGAAATGACTTTGTTGGATTTGGCAGTGAGGCAGCACTTTCTCCAGAGCCTGTTGAGAGGGAGTGATGTCTGTGAACGGAGAAAGCTTGGGGCTTTGAGACTGAGCGCTGATCCCTTGGTCTAAGCCGGGCTGTGTACGGTTTGTGTTCTGCATATTCTCATCTATTAACAACATGTTTCTCCTTGCAGACACCTCTGAGCACTGGGACAGATGCTTCCCTCAACTGACTTCTCAGAGAAATGACCCCCCGCTACTGGAAAACCCAGTGACATCACTGCTGCTTTAACGGTGCATGTGAGGCTACAGGTGTTGCTATGACTTCAGCCAACATCTTCAGGGATCCAGCACTGACAACTTAGCCATAGTAGTGAAGCAACAATTCCCAATACCTCCCAGCAGTATAACACTTTTTTTTTTTTTTAAATCCATTGTTTAAAAAAAAAAAATAAAAAATCAGGCAAACATGAGAAGTGGAAAATAGGTTTGAGCTCAAGAGCAAGTTACAGTAACTTTGATTTATGTTGTAAGATGTTCTCCATATGGTAGCTGCAGGTCTGTCCAAATAGGGGGGAAGAGTCGTAGATCAGGATGGTTCCCTATCCACATTAACAATCCCCATAGTGCTGTCCTGTGGTCACATCTGCAATGTGACAGGCATGTAAGGCTCACAAAGGTCAAACACAGTACAAGTCCTTCAGACTGAAAAGCAGTAGCACAACAGGCACCAGCTGGATGTTGGATGTTACAGCTGCACTAAAACATTACTTGTCCTGGAACGCAGCTGCTCTTCCAAGTGTTTTTTGTCTGTTGATCATTAATTTACTCCTGAATCTGTTCAGTTGATAAGTTTCCACTCTGTGGTGCAAGTCTCATGTTAAAAGAACAGTCTGACATGTTAGGATTTCTTTTAACTTTCTTGGCTTTGGGAGTGTATACACAGAACAAAAGAAACCAGTTTGTGAAACCAGTTTAGCTCAGCCTTTCCCAAACTGAAGTGAGGAGACAAAATGGCAGACAGAATAACAAACATCACAATCTGAACTGTTAGTTTTACATACAGATTTTAATTTCACATATCTGTTTTGGAGCCTTTGGGTATTTTTTCAGCTACTCTTAAAGGAGTGATATTTTGCTTTTTTTTTTTAAATGAAATGATACATTATAAAACCTTTCCCTGTGGTCTACTTAAACTGTAAATGCTATGTTTCAGTCTGAATTCTTCATTAACTAAACTCCACAGCTCCATCTTTGTGAGTAATGACAGCAGAAAGGTGGTTTTGAGTGCTGGCCCTTTAAATGCAAATGAGCCACTTCATGCTCCGCCCCCTACAGGTTGTTTGTTGTGCTGCTCTGTCCTGTTCAACCCACAACTGAATAGTTTAGGTAATTTGCTCGAAGTTTGGGCATATTTTCAGTTTGGAGTACAATGCTGTTGCTTATGAACAATTATGTCGTACTCTGAGAAATGTTCGTCAAAAGTCTTGACCTCATGTGTAAATGTCGTTATGTGATTAGTTATAGATGTAGGAAATTAAGCAGGAATTAAAAAAGGTTGTAGAAATCCACTTGAATTTTGCCAAAATTAATATGAAGCTAGCTTTGCAGCACCTGGAGGGTTCAAATTCAAACTCTATGAACTATTAGGGTCCAAATACACAAATAAATGAACCAAAGACTAATAAAAGTGGGTTTAGATGAATATGAGCCCTTTAAATCCACAAATACATGCTGCATTTAACTGTGCTGCTGGATGCCTGATATTATTTATCAGTCTTAGACGTGAACATTGTCAGTATCTTTTTGGCTGAAGCTAACATTCTGACACTGAAAAAACAAAAGGGCAAAAAAAGAAAAAAAAAATCAATAATCAATGTTCAAAAAGTAAGCAGTGCAAAAATACAACAGCCAGCAACAAGTCCAAGACACAAAAATACAAGTCCTGTATTATCTGTAGGGACGCCAACACATTTCAAAACATGTTTCGAAACATGTTTCCATTGGCTATTATTATTCTTACATCAGAGCTCCACAGACTTGTTTCTGGCTGTTGTTTTTGCACTATTTACTTTTTAAACATTGATGATTCTTTTGCAACAGTCCTTATTTCACAGGTTTGTCACGTGATTGTTTTATATACGTTTACATTTTGTGTTTTTTGACCCCGAGGAACCACTACCACTATTTTTTTTCTCTGTCATTCCTTTTGGCTTAGTAAAATGCAGTAAATATGCATTTGTATAAAAATGCATCCAAGGGAGGTATCAAATTTGTCTACTGGGCATTGAGCTGAAAAGGTTTGAGAACCCCTGGCTGAGTTTACAGGTTGCATTCATCTTCATAATCATATGAAGTTAAATATTACCAAGATGTTCTATGTTTCATTCAACACATACTTGTGCCAATGTTAGTACCAAACTTTTCTCTGCATCACCGCCAAGCCATGTAGTAAATCAAACTAGAATTACAGCCTTGTGGTTGAATGACTCTTCCAACCTGTCAAGTTATAGCTGAACTGTTGTAGTACACCCGTGTCTGTAAACACAGATTCTTTTATATGTGTTCACGATTGGCCAGCAAAACTGATTTTGATGGAACACAAAGACAGATTCTAGAATCTTAATGCTTTGTGGCTCAAAATAGAATTATAGCATTAAATAATGGAATGAAAAGTGTTCCTGTTCAACATCATAATGTCATAGACTGAAGATGACCTTTGACCCTTTGGATATAGAATGTCACTGTTCCATAATTTAATCCTATCTGTGCAAACGTTAGAATTCTCAGATGAATAATTGAGTAAATGGGCAAAAAGTTTTGGGAAGTAACAGTACATTGACTTTCCATCATCAGGTTCTAATCAATTCATTGTTGAGTGCAAGTGAATGTTCGGTCCAAATTTGAAGAAAACTGCTCTCTGGGTTATCACAGTTATAAGGGTAATGAAATGAATAGACAATCCAGGAACATAATGTCTCTGGTCTTGGGTCTACTGTCGCCAGTGTGAAGGGGGTTTGCCATTTTCTCTACATTTAGTTTTCCGTCCACTCCCTCCATATCTGCACCATTTCCCTCACCTCAATCAATCTTCGGCCTCCACTCCGCCCATTCTTTAGCGTGACTGAAACCAGACGCCATCACTCTTGCCTGCTCCAGCATGGGAAGCTCTCATCACCCCTCTCTCCTATTCACCTTCAACCCCTGGAGGGGCAGGCCTCAGCAGCAGCAGCCAAAGCTGTGTTTTCCTACTGCTTCCACACGACCCCCCCCCCTCCTTCCCCTTCTTAAACCACACACGCATAAACCCACGTACCCCTACCACTGCCACCGACCTCCTCAACCCCATAACAACTCCCATGCTTGAATGCAGCCTCAAAGCCAGGGCCCCGGGTCAGGATCCAGTGTCTCTTCTGGACCCTGGCCAGGAAACTGAGAGTTGACAGATAAAAGAGTGGGGAAAGAAGGGGCGAGGTAGGGAACAGAAAGGCGAGTGTAAGAGAAAAAGAGAAGTGGAGTGGATCACAAAGGCCAAAGAAAGTCAGCGGGACGGAGATGCACAAGCCTCCATCAATCCAAAGTCTTGCTGTGCGCTCTCTTCAAGAAAATCTATGAACTGGAACATACCCAAACCCTGCAGACGTCACTGACAGGGACAACAACACTACCGACTACACCAGTGAGAACAGAGGATAATGAGCGATATCTCTATGTATCAGCGGAGCTAAACAGACAGCAGCCGGCCAGGCTATAAATGGAAAATGACTTCATCCCTGGAAATACACCACAAGGGAACCGCATAACACTCCTCCTCTTATTCCTCCTCCTCATCTCTCATCACTTGCTCTTCCCTTAACCACTCTGTAAAGATTACCCAGAGTTTTTTTTCCTACATATTTGTACAGCTTGTGTAGACCTATAGAGTGGACTAAATGTTGTTACAGTTGGTGTATGTGTGTGTACATAAACAAGTGTGTGATATGGTTTCACCGACACTATCCCACACAACGTGATAATAACGTCACTTTTCTCACCACACTGTGCATCCTTCTGGAGTATCCTGTTCTGTGCCAAAATGCCCAGGCTTGTTCCAGTCCACTCTCCAGCATGCTTCCCTTACCCACTACAAATAAAACCAAACCAACCCCATACACAGTTGTGGGCCTGAGTTGGTGGATGATTATTGGTTATGTTTGTTTGGGAACCACTTTACAGGAAGATCAGCCGAGACACAATCTTGGGAAAATACCCCAGAGTTTCCAAAGCTATTGAGGCCAGTAAATGTACACTTCTAGGACCGCTAATGGGACAAGTGGAAAGCTGGGCTGATAATGGCAATGGAGTGAGATCAAGGGATCAAACAAGACCAACCTGGGGCAGAAATATCACATTATGTTCTGGTTTCTCTGGCTTAGGTATCATTATAGTGAACAGATTGGTGCTGTTTGCTAAAAGAGTCTGACCACGCTATCAGATTTTCTCGGGCATGTCTCTGTTGCTAGCGGAGCATGGGAACAAAAGCTGTGGCCAGATGCTGTCCCAGTGTGCATTTGGATGGACATCAAGGTGCTGGCGATGAGACAGGCTAGGGTGTTCGTGGGGGCTGAACAACCTTGCAACCTTATCACTGCTGTTAATGGACACCCTGATCTGAACTGCCTGTTATATCTCTGCATGAAGGGAAAGGCTGTGTGTGCATTAAATTAATACCACTACTAAGAGGAGCGTACCTGCAGGACAGCAAGGATTTTTAATATACAGTATGTCTTTACAGTATTTTCAGGATTTGTCATTTTGCTGAAAGAAACAAATAAGAAAAAGCAAACTCACCCGAATCTTTATAGTCCGTGTTTTCCCTCCACAGTTCTTCTTCAGCAGCATTTTCTGTGGAGAACAAAAATACACAATGACAGCTATGGACAAGCATACACTTTTGGATGAGAAAACTTCTGTAACAGCTTCTGTCATTGCCGACGACAATCCTTAAACTGTGAAAAAAGTCACATGCTTGTATAAACACTCGCTCTTTGTCTCTGTACAGTCAATAGACCCAAAGAAGGAACTGAACAAATGAATTCTGAAAACATCTAATATTGGACAATCAATGGCCTCAGTTATTTATTTATTAAAAGAGTAAAAGATGTGACGTGACAGAACTGGCACTAGCAGCCAATTAACACTGAGTCATGATGGCCGAGGGAGTGAGGCAAATCCAGCTGTCTCACTAATCTAAACAGCCAGTCAATGAAGCTTATGCAATATCCTGTCTCCCACTCCCCTCCATATCCACGCAGCTTCACTATTCTCAAAAAAACAGTGGGGGTGGAGGGACCACACAATCATGGAATTGTCTCGGGTTGGGCAGCTAGCTTCTAAGGGGGAAGGGAGCGCAGGAAAGAATGGAAACACAAGACTCCTGCTGTTGTGATGTAGGAGAGAGCTGGTGCGCACTTGCCTTCTTGTTCACCTCCTGCCAACCCTTATCTGCCTTATCAGTCGCACTACAGTCACGCTTTCATATGTGACTGACTCAGATTTGAGCAATTATCAAACATGTTATTACTCATTACGCACCATAAAGGCAGATTAATATCATCTGTGCAAATCTTTTAAGAGCTTATTATTAGCAAAATTACACTACATTGGTTACAGTAAGTGCTGATGAGTTGATTCTTTTTCTTATTTTAACATATTCTTTGTGAATTACTCTACCTGAGGCACCAACACCATCCTCCCACTCGATCTACAGATACACATGAGTGATGTCCAACAGGTCATGACTTGCCACCCACTGAACTGTTTAGTCCTGTGTAGTTTTCCCATGAACACAAGAGCTAAATATGGTAAATGTTGGTTGAGTGTGTTAAATCTGAGTGTACAGAATATGATGTCAGTTTTGTTTTTTGTTTTTTTTACTAGCTCTACTGTTTTTTGTGGTTTAATATTTATAATCACAGATGTTAAAACTAACCACAGAAACATAAACATGTTTATTATGACAGATTAGATGTGTCTGAACAGACATATTTTATGATTACACTCAAATGAAAAAACCCTGACAACTAAATGGAGAAAATTATGTTTTGCTTGGAAAATAATGTTAACTCTGCTAGTTATTGAGAATACTGCTGCTACCCACCAACAGTTTGTTTTGATTTTTAAATTCTGTATTGTATCATTTGCTTTGAGGTTCATCATTTTTTCCCAAATGCCCAGCAAAGCAGACATCTGCCACACAAACTGTTGTTCTTCAATGATAATCAAGCTAACAAACAATGACACCGCCACATCTGAGCAATTGGACATGGCTTAGCATGCATGAAGGATTATCGGAGACGAAAAGAAAACAACCCACTGACCCTTTAACCCTTCCTTTAAGGAAATTGTGAGAAAAATAAACTTATGCCTGAGGCTGTGGCTCATGCTGGGCACATTTGAGAAGTTGAAAATGAAAAACTCAGCCATATTCTGTTGTCTGAGACTAAGACTTTCAAAAAGAGGCTGTGAAATAATAACTGAGGTGACTGTGCCCCAGTTGAGACGGGATTGGTGACTGGAAGTTCTCTGGTTAAAGGGTTAATGGGAGACTGGAGCTGTGTCTGCGAGCTACCTCTGTAGGCCCCCTATTGTATTCCCTGCAGCACCTCCCATTCCACTTGACTGAGTGTAACTGTGCGCACAAACTCGCACACATACACATACACACACTGATACAGCAACAAACTCACAGCAGACAGGAGGATGTACACACACTGACACAAAAAGACGGGCAGGATGATAGACGCGTACCCCAGACCCACATACACTCATGCACGCACACACATGACTCTTCCTCTTTTTTTTCTTCTCATCCCTCTCATTGCTGCCCGCTGTCTCTCATCATCTGTTCTTTCCCTCTAAAAACCCCATGGACATATGGACCCCTGAAACCTGCAGGTTCTGTCCCTGCAAGCACACACTGTCAGATGCACGCACACACACACATACCCTTTACCAATACAGTGTGGGCCAACAAGTCTATTGGATTTTTAATGATTAGTGGACCAGCTTCTCCATGGCTCATTAGTGGCTGTCATTTTTCTGTTGTTTATTTAATCCTCTCCTTCTGCCTCCACCCCTTTATCGTTTCCCCTCGCTCACCAGCCTTTGTGAGAAACGAGGGCGGACATCTGCCGTCCGTGCCTCCCTCTCCTTCATCCCTCTCCAGCCAGACCACCGTAGTGGCGTGCGGCCGGTTATGGAAAGGGAGGACTTTGTTTGCTTGTGCGAGTGTGCACATTTGTGTAGCCATGTGCGTGTGTGGTGGGTAGCTGGGTAGACTGCTGGGACATCATTGTATTTTTGGACCAAATCCTCAGTCCAACATAACTGTTTGCCTTCTTCAATGGGTAGCATAAGGCTCATCTGCTGTTTGGTGGTTTTAACATTTTCTGTCAAAAACAATGGCTGACTTAATATACACGCTTATAACTAGATTTTCATTGAAATAGATTTACTTAAGAATATTAACATTAATATTATAAGACATAAAGTAGTCTGTAAACACTGTACTATCACAAGGTTTCTGGATGCCCAACAGTTTCAATTCAAGACAATCATTAATGCAAGTCAAACCAATTTTTTGGAGCAGAGTGGGTCATGCTAGGGGCTCACTTTTTACATCTGATTCAATTCCATTTCAAGAATTTTCTTATTTAATGTATATCAAGTGTCATTTTCAGAGGGCGATGTAACTTGCCCTTATCCTTATGAAGACCAAATATAACAAAAATATTCAACAGAAATCATTTTATCTAGTTACTGATAGAAATTGTTGCTTTTTCATGAGTAGGATTCCAGACCAGAATGCAGTTTTCATGGTTGATTTCATTTGTAGTTTACTTACAATGAGATCAGTACAAAAATCCCCCTAAAACATGTAAAAGCAAAACTGAAATTAACTTTAACCTCATAATCCAATACAATTTCAAGACCTGTCAAAATCATAATTTAAGGCATATATTTATCACTAGATTTTAGTTTTTAAGAGCAGTTAAGGACCTCAAAACTCTTTTTAAACGTTTAAATGAACTGATCTTTGAATGAAAGGAAAACTTTGTTTTTGTTATATTTGAATTCATTGTCCAGTCTGAGCAAGTACTTGATCTTTAGTGCTTCTGTGCATACAAATGCAGATAAGAAGAAAGGTATATTCTTGTCATGCTGAACTGGCTTATTGTCAATCCCGAGTCATCTAAAGAACACTGAAATATCAAAGTAAATATCCTTTTGAGAAGTGACAATAACTGGTCCAGTAATTGTGCTTGTGCTTCATCATTCATCACTTACTAAATGTTTAATTAAGTTTACTGTGATCTTTCTACGCTCCTCACACCTCTAGCTGTAATTGGTAGTGAACAAACCTGTTGCATTTTCTCCAAATCCAGACTGGGCCTCCCAGGTTCCCCTCCATAGCTGTGCCGATACTTCCGGTAAGGTGCTGATTGGTCAAAGTGGGTAAGAATGATCGGCCGTGTCACTGGCTGCACAACCTGGAGCTGAAAACGCATGGACGGCGGCTTGAGACTTCGTGGTGGGCTGGAACTGAAAAGAACGGGGCTGGGGGAAGCGGCCAAGCAGGCACCTGACTCGACCAACGGCCTGTTAGAGGCAGCCGGTGACCCACAGCCACAGAGGTCCCGCACCTCCTCATCACTGGAGGCACTGCTGTGGTGATCGCTATGGCGCTGGGGAAATGCAGACACCCACTTCCTGTTGTCACCGCAGCTGATTCTCTCAAGCTCTTCCTCTGAAGAGTGGCGATCCAGATTGGCATCTAAAAGGAGGCGAAGGCGTCGTAACCGTGCTGGAGAGAGGGGACCTTGATTGTGCTGCTGGCTGGTGGCCAAGGGGGTGAGGGCACAATTTCTCCGTCTCTCTATAGAGGAGTCAATAAACAGGAGGAGTCAAAGGAAAAAGTGGTTACAAAAGGTTGTCAATGCTCCTGTATATGAAGGCATCACTTGTTGAATTTAAAGCATCTACCTATAAGACAGTGTGTAATAACAATATGTCATGAAAATAACTACACATAAATATGTTTGGCAAAGGGCACATACCTCTGTCAATCTGTGCAAGCTCCTGGTTCTCCCCTTCTGAGTCATCACTCTCCCCTCCCTCTCCACTACCGTGATAAGAAATCTGGAGAAGGATAGAGCTCATACTGTAGGTCAAATATGCCATATGGTAACACCAGCATGTTAACGATTACGCAAGGATTAGTACAGTGAAGTTCACTTCTATTGATTTTTTTATATTTTAAATCCTAAATAACAAACTATCCTAAGTCAAGCAAAAGTGAAAGTTTAGCTTGTTCACTGACCTACTTAAAAGTTTATTACATCATTTATCAAGACTATATAATAGGAATCTTAATGGAGCCCACAATGAGGGCAAGTATTAACTTTGTATAGTAATCCATAACACAGACAGACCTGGAGACAATTCAGTCAAAAAGAAAACACAATCATCTTATTACAAATATGTGATCACTTCTACAGCAACATGACAGATTGAACATGCTTCGAATCTCAAAAGGTAAGATTACTGGAGTATAGCACTGCCAACCTTCCATTCCCACAATCTTCGTTTGTCACTAAATTCAATTCCTCATCTACAGCAGCAGCAACAATACAGATACCCTGCGGACTGCAATGCTAAGAGTTAAGTAATGCGCCTCACACTCAGTAATTACCACTCTGAGGCCTCACTGAGCAGCTGCCATCTGTGCTTGTGTGTATGCACGCACACACACACACACAAATACAGACCGTGTCCTCCCTTCTACTCTGTAATACACACACCTCCTCTTCTTTCTGGCACTCTTCAAAAAAGAGGGGAACAGGAGAAAGGAGCCAGGGCCTCTAAGCCCAATCAGAGCAGACACTATTCAATTCATTTTTAGTGTGAATTCCACTGTGTAATTCTAGACATTGGTAAACAACACGTGCACAAATCAACAAGGTCACAAACGGCACACAACAAGATATGGCCAAATACTGTATTTCACTGACACTGTTCAGGATATTAGTACAAATTCATCTTTCTTAAATTTACATGAATGGTGGGACAGAGTGTCAACAAACAGCCCCAGAGTCAGTGTACAGAAGAGAAAATAACTTTGGCTCCCCTAGTATGGAGTCTCAAGCTTAAACAGTGTCACTTCATGAAGTCCAATAGGAAAATTACACCGAGGAATAACTGTGGGAAGGAAATGTTTTTTGGCAGGAAGATAGGCTTCAGCTTCACTATACACTACACACCAATGAAATATAGTAGGGCAGCATCCATGAAACAGCTGAACTCCCATTAAAGTTACTGCTGCAGGATGCTAAGAATGAAGAGATGCTGGTGGTGCATAAACTTTATGTCTTCATTGCACTCTAAGGACAAATGACTTCATTCTGAGGTGTTGAAATCTGCATTTATGCTCAGTGGGATCAACAGTCTGCTGATTTTCCCAGATACTCCGACCACTTAAGCAACAGAGACAACATCTTAAACATGTGTGCTTTTTAGCTCTGGAAGTCTAGTCTTTCTTCACAGACTAATCACATATAGCCTGACATTAAGGATTAAGCCTTGCTTTCCCTTAAGGAATTCCTCAAAGGTTGTTATTAATAGACCCACAGAACAATACAAATGCCGAACATGTGTAGCTCACGTGTAGGACATGGCCTGATGTCTCGTCTAGCAGGCTTGTAAAATGGTTCAGCTTTTGTCACAACATGCTGTAATTGTGAGCCTCAGATATCCACACTGACACATGCAGTAATGAAGCACGGCTCACAGCTTAGTAAACCTGAGGGTGTTCCAGAGCTTCGCACAAAGCAGGCCTGTCTGTTCAGGGACTCCCTTAGTTCAGCACAGATAAACTATTCTCACTATAACACTTGCCACTACTGAAATAGTTAATGTGCTGTGTGAAGGCTGACTATGTAGGTAAAGAAGATCCATGTAAACAAATCATAAACCATTCAACCATTCAAATACAATGTGGGTGTGTCAGAGAACACTGAGATACAGCACTCATATGCGAAAGTGTTTTGCCCTGACTGTATGTTTTGCAGCTTTAGTTTGAAGGGATCATATTTTGCTAAAGCCACTTTTATTAGTCTTTGGTAGATTTATTTGAGTATTTGGACACCAATAGTTCAAAATGTTTGAATTTCAACCCTTTAGGTGCTGCAAAGTTATCTTTATATTCATTTCGACAAAAATCAAGTGGATCTCTACAACCCATTTTAATTCCTACTTGATTTGTTACGTCTATAACTAGTTACGTCACGACTTTTGCACATATAAGGTCAAGATTTCTAATGAACATTTCTCTGACTACGACATAATTGTTTGTCAGCAGCAGCGGTTGTAGTCCAGACTGAAAATATGTTCAAACTTCGAGCCAATTACCTAAAATGTTCAGTTGTCAGTTGAATGGGACAGAGCAGCACAGCCAATAATCTGGAGGGGATGGAGCACAAAGTGGCTCATCTGCATTTAAAGGGCCAGCGCTCAAAACCACCTTTCTGGTGTCATTACTCAGAAAGATGGAGCCGTGGAGTTTAATTAATGAAGAATTTTGACAAACATAGCATTTACAATTTAAGTAGACCACAGGGAAATGTTTTAAAATGCATAATTCCATTTTTAAAAAGCAAAATATCACTCCTTTAAATAGAGAGAGTTTTCTACAGTGTAAGAACGTGCACAAAAAAAAACTACATTAAAACTCTGAGCTATCACTTTTGCTTTTATCACACTTACATGATACTAGAATGTGAGGAATCTTTGTAAGAAACACCATGTGGAGCCAGTTTTATTCGGCATGAGTTGTGTAAGTAACAAAGAACTTTGTCTGTCAACCACAGCTGACAGTTACTGCTTTCTGACAGATACAGTAGCTACAACAAACATTACACTTCACTAACTGATGTTCAGTTTATAGTTAGATGAGGTAGAAGTGGATGGTGAAATACAACTGTAGGTTAAGCTACCATCATGATAAAAGTTCCAAAACATAGGCCATGCAACCTGAAAATATATGGAAGAAGGTTGGGAAAATAAAATGTTTTATTTAAAATCTCTCTTCATTTGAAAGATTTGATATGGACTCATAAAAGCTTGAGAATTATATAAAATAGGTGTTGTATAGATAATTACAGCCTGAACTTTAAGCCTATCTATCACTTCTGCAATAAACAAAGCACTTCTTAAGTGATGTTAAATAAAAAAGTACATTCTCACACATCTTAATGCAATATTAGAAAAAAAAATTGGAAACTGAATTTTCCTAATTGCATCAAAACAGGAGATAAGTCATTCAGAAACTGAATCAAACAAATACCTTGGTTGTGAAGTGAACTGATTTAGGAAATCGCCAGTAACACCCACAATGCTACACTGCATCTTATTGTGTTGCTGTACTTGTAATCACAACTTTTTTCATCACCTTATACACATGACACTGCCTAAAACCTATAAAACTCAATAGAAACCCTTCAATTGTCTTTTTGCAGCTCTTGTGTAATACTATGGCTAAGCCTGGATTGTACCACTCCAACCTGGACAGGTGGCTTCGTACGATAATCCCTACAACTAAGCGTCGATTGTGCCTTTCTAAGTGTACTTTCTGGATGTGGCACAGTACAAATTATGAAAGTACTACTACTTACATGATAAGAAGTAAAAAAAAAAAAAAAAAAAAAACATGGCTGGAAAAGTTTAGTATAATAAGCTACAGCTGTGCTATCACATACAAAAAAACCCCTGTATTTTTACTACACCCACACGCTTGATTTACAACACAAGTAAAAACATGTAAAAACAAAAATGACCAAGCAGACTTTTGTTAATTGGATAATTTAGAGCACAGTTTTTCTGAAACTGCACAGCTTGATTTAGCAGATGAAGAGCCTGGAAAAAGAAGTTAAAGTGCAATTATTGAGCACAAATTTGCAATTTGAATGTACCTGCTTGGTTACAATTGAAAACTAAAAGAAAAATACCCAAACTTTTGTTAAAAAAAAAAAAAAAAAAAAGATTTACATTTTCATTCTTTACATAATACCCCTCTGCTCACTGTAACTGAATCTAAAACACCATATACAAATAGGACCCTTAAATTTCAGACTTTTTTTAATTGTGTAATTGCACAAGCTGACACTGAAGTTATATTGCCACAAAATGTGCCATTCTGTAATGACCCTTTCAAACACAGGAATGGCATAAAAAGGAGAAGATCCACAATGTACACATGAAGTGCACAAATCACAACACAATTACATGTTCTACAATGGCCGCCCACAGATATACCCTTCAGAACGCACATCATATTTCTCATTAGCAGTGCATTCACAGTGAAGAAAAACTGTGTGAAAACAAGCGAGAAAATACATTTAAACTTCTCTGAGGCACTGATGGTATTTTTCTAAATTTTCCCATTTCCTAAATTGGAACAACTTCCTTCTTCATTGACACAAATGATGTAATGTGATGAGCATTTGGACTGGCAGCAGCCATGAGAGTAACACTCTCCACAGTAGTTTAGAGCATGTACACTGGAAGTGTTTACAAAGTGTTGCAGTGCTGAAGAACTGAGGAACTCTATTTAGATGTCTAAACTCTAGAAGACAGAATGTCAGTGGAATTAATTTATATATATTATCTTCAAAATATGTATATTAATTAACCATATAGTGATGGCAGTATATTTTAAGATATTACTCCATCTTTCATTAAATTGAATACACTTTAATTTGCAATACACAACTTATTTTTGTTCATTCCTACAAACATACCAAAATGAGGATGATCTGCCATTAGTCATGACTGTTCAGAGCAACGACACACATACACAAGAAAAAAGTGAGACTGCATTATTAAAATCATAGAACTGCCTTTGTACACACAAAGACAGACAAAGAATTGTGTGTTTGTGTGTCAAGAACAGTTGAATGAAATCCTTGTCAGTCCACTGCATCGCTGAGCAGCTTGCTAAGCTGGATCAATGGCAATGTCACCGTGTACACACACCACCCAGTTCACACACATATCAGCTTTGCTCTGCCCTTCCTCGCTGACATGGACACTGTCACACTCCAGTCTCCCTCTCGCGAAAACACAAAACACAGAGTTGGACATGGTTGATTTCTTTTACTCAAACTCCACCGGAACTTACCCACAGTTTAGTGTAAGTAGCCATGATTAAAAAGTCATGCAAATCTACTGTAACATCATTCAGGCCTCGATCATCATAAGCTACATTCAGACAGCAGGTCTTAATGCACAATTCAGATTTTTGGGTGAAATCCAATTTTTTTGTGTGATCGTTCATATTACACATTAAATGAGACTTCTATCAGTTTTGAGTACTGAATGCGACCCTGAACTGACCCACATTTGCAAAAGAGGTCCTGACAAAATGCGTGACCATACAGGCACAAACGCACTGCGTTTACTGATGTAACACTCCTAGAATGTAGAGTTGTGACGTTTGTCGCATTTCAATTACATAAAGGTTGAATAAATGTGACTTGGCTGTTCAGACTGAAGTCACATTGCAAAATATCAGATATGTATCTGATTTAGGACCACATATGAAAGTGGCCTGGGTTGGATTTGAGAAAAAAAAAAAAATCGGATTTGTCCTGTTCAAACTGTCTTTAACAGATCAGATACAGGTCACATTATGGACAGAAAAATCAGATGTGGGCCACATTTGCCTGCAGTCTGAACGTAGCCATAGTGATCACAGCAGTACACTTCAGACGTTATTTGTGTGACACTTTAGAAAATTTAGCATTTTTGACTTCACTAATACCAGGAACTAAACAGTCAGGATTTATCTGCATCAGCAACATTGATATGGATCGTTTTTCCCTTGTTATGGTTCTTCTAGGTTCTTCTTCTTCTTCTTCATGTGCTCAACATGTAGAACTACGATTTGAAATGGATTGATCCAATTTATTAAAACTTGTGCTTTTGAAGTTCTGAACCTTTCAAAGTGCCATTCCTACTGCAACCAGAACCTATTTCAACACTAGAGGCCATTACTGTAAAGTGTAAACATTCTGGCTTTCATGCTGCGATCACTTAATTTTTTAGTGGGAATCCTTTGTAAACAGCTTTAGTATCTGTATCTGAGGTAGTGGGTGTAGCTTCTAGAGAACTTGTGCATGGAGCTGGGATGAGGCAACAGGCCTACTCACTAATTTGCAATTCACTTTTCTCATCACATAAACCACTTTTAGCACAAGGAGTCCTACCACTGAGCGAAGCCGCATACACAAACAAAAGTAGACAATAGGGATGGCACACTTTCCCCTGTATCCTCAGCCAGGCCTTTGAGGGGAGACACTTTGGCACAAAATGGCTGCCATGCGACTATACAGTTGGTTGACGCACAATAGTGTTGTAGATGGAGCAAGTTAGTGACCCATGAAGGATACAATTCACCCCTCTACTCACCAAAAAGAGGCATTATGTGAACTGAACAGGCAGTAACAATTGAGGAGCACTTACATGGAGTCTGTTGTGGAAAAGTGAGGGGGAAAGATGCAGATGCCGTAGACAGTTACACCCCTAAACAGTAAGGCTTTTATTTCAATGTTTGTTTTTCCCCCCCAAGCTTTTGCATACAAAATGAGTTTCCACTGACACTAGCCCACACACACTAATATTACAACTACAGAGGGAAGAGCATGGACACACTGATGGATGCAACATTACACACACAAATGATCATCTCTTACTTAATTATTAGTATGAACACACACTCTCAGGTATTTCCAGACAGCCTTTCTCAAATGACAAACAGCTGAACTGTAGTTTATGAGTCAATGAGTGTCCATCTGTGAGTGGGAGAGTTTGTTGACATGCCACATGTTTGCTGATGTGTTTGTGCAACGGTGTGGATCTCAAGTTTCTTCCTGTAAACAGCTGGCAAAGTCCTGTCAGCCATAAAGAGTAAAAATCCTTCTATAACACAGTAATGAATGGTTGGGAGTGCTTAGAAGTAGAAAATACCTATAAACAGCATTTGCTTGGATATCAGAACACACACAGGGCTGGTATCTGCTGTTTTAGTGACAGTATGTTGTTTTGTTTCACTATGTGTGTGTGAAAGAGGTTTTAAAAAAAAGTCTTAATGAACTCAGAGTAACCTCTTCGGCAAGGTTACAGACTCAGGGTATAAGCTGCGTCGTCAACTGGCCTACAAATGAACAAGTCACAAGACAAAAGTAAAGCCACGCTGTTCACAAACAAGCTCATTACTTCTCAGCGATACTGCACCGTGTCATTTAAGCTAGTATCGGTCTACTGACATACATAACCAGAGCTGTTAAATTCAGTTAAAACATAATATTTACAATAACAAAGAAGCCACTCAAACTTACCTTGAGTTGAAAGGGATGTATTTCATTTAGTGAGTGTCTTCTTAGCTTCTTCGTCAGAGTCTTTAGCATTTTTATTTTTGTAGTTTTATGGCTTATCCCCTACTAGTTTTATGACCGTTAATGTGTCTGTGACGGTGACTACAACTTCATTAGCTAACATGAACGATTTTGTACATTCAAAATAATTTTAAAAAGGCACACAAGACTATAGGACTTAGTTCGTTGCAAACTGCCAACCACAAAACATAATACGACGAGCAGCTGCAGAGTTAGCTAGTGTCGAGAAGGGAAAAAAACACGAAATATCGGAATTGGTTAAACTGCGTAGATGCGGGCTGTTTCCAAAGACTGTACGTAGCAAACTTGGTATTTTCGAGTTCATTCGTGTCTGCGTGAAGTCTTCTTTTCTTTCTTTCGGCTCTCAGAGGTATCTCACCCACGGCAGGCCCGACTTATTTACCAACGTCCTAATTGAAAGATGTTGGTAAAATTAAAAATAATATCAACTTGCTCGCATTCACACACGCACACTCACACACATACACACAAGCAGATGCACACTAGCTACACGAACACACGGAGTGCTCCTCGAGCTTCAGCGTCCTGCTCGCTGATTGGCTGCGCTATGCGGTGATGTCATAGGCACCACTAGAAGAGGAGGGCTGGGAGTTAAAGCCACACTATCTACTCTGTTTACTTCCTATTACACATCAATCTGAGTTATATTATTTTTTTAAAATATCAGGTGTGATATATAGTTGTATTTCAGTGATTTTTGCTTCTATTGCCATAAAATGGCAACAGCGAATAAGTAATAAAGTAATAGCTGTGGACATTTAATCCATCACCATAATTTATTTTCAATTATTTTTATATATATTAAATGTGTGGATGCTGTAATGCGGATGCCAAATTAAGTGGAGTATTTTGTTTAACCCATAAAGGCCCAGTGCAACTTTTGTGCCAGTTCTCAAAAGAAATTTTCTCTATATCTAACCTTTCTTAAGTGATTTATCACCATTTTTATATTATTATCTTCTGTATTTTGCATGTTATTAGCATATATCAGGTATTTTCCTGTTTTTAATGTACTGATCATGTAGCTGTTCTCAAAAGCTCAGATTAAAGTTGAGGATTATTATATCAAAACAGAGAAAACTGCTGAAAAAGTGCCTTTTTTTGTAAAATGTATCATTAACTGAACATAATCCATGCATTTCCATCACTCTCTTATTCAAATTCCATGAGTTTCAATGTTGTATAAGATGACAGTGTTTCTACATTTGCTACAGAACCTCTGAAGGTCATATTGGATGGCCATGAAAAGATGACAAACTGCATTTTACATGTATTGATGGGATTGATTAGTGGATTAAAAGGTGTTGAAGAGTTTAGATCAGTAGATGCTTTTGGTCTGTGATAGATGTTTGGTTTTTATAGGTTAATGGCAAACAATATAAAATTGTTCTTTTTCTGCCCATTTTCTTTAAATTGTCATCATTTTGCTGGTATGTAAAAGCAGATTTTATTATTCTGTGTCTTTCTTTTATCTTTTGAAGGAAATAAAAATGGATAAACTACAACATTAGGCATAATTGATATATTCACTGTTGCCCATAAAGTGGAATAATTTTGTTTTCAGACACATTCCCCTTTTTATTCCTATTTATACACATCAGTGATCACCTTTGATCAGCTGTAATGATTACATAATGAGTCTCAGTTACACGTCATCAATCAATCAAGAATAAATAACAATGATTTGCTGAGAAAAGGTACAAATATTTTATTCCATATTTATAGGCAACAGTTTAAAGGTAAATTTATCTTTGATACAAATTAGTCACAATGGCATAGTTGTAGTAATAATGATAATGATTAAACAAATTTTCCAGCCTCAGGTATGTAAATTAATTTATCAATGGGGCTACTGATCAATTCCTCGAGTCAACAATGCAAACAAAACATAAATGATCCACAAATCAGTAGAATGTCATGAGATGAATGAAACCATTACTTAAACAGGACTTTGATATTGATCCATGAATGTCAGGGATCATAGTTAAACAGATAACATGTACAGTCAGAAAGAATGTTAAGCAGCACTTCAGTACATTTTCAGTGGAATATTAAGAAGAATAGGAGGAGACAGGGTGTAAAAGATCTACAACTATTTTATGCCAACTTCCAAGTGTATTTGTCTCTGTATTTAACCTTTTCGAACTGATTCATCACTATGTCTTATCATATCCTCCTCTGTATTTTGTATTATTCAGTGAAAAGACAGATATTTTTCGGTATTTCATTTAATGATTATGCAGAAGTTTATAAAAGCAAAGTGTAAATCCAAATCTTAACATATCAAAACAGACAAAACTGGAAAAAAGTGACTTATTTGAGGGTTAATAGATAATAAGATCCAAGCACACAGTGAACCTATTTTGTCCCAGTTGTATCCCTCCTTGTGTTGAAATTAATGGAAACCCCTGAACAGTGCTTAGTCACAACAGATATTTGGACATCACAGGCTGTACATTACTGAAATAATCTTTAACATGGATGACATTTGTTTCATTCCAGTATATGATTTTCAAACATAATTTAAAGTGTAAATGAAATAGAATAAAGATGCAACTAATGGACTTAAACATACTGTACAGGGCAAAAATCTAGGTTTGTTGTTTTAGTGAGTTACAAAGACCACACATATATTATTCTTAGTCTGTGTATTAACCCTGTGCTACTTTTTTCTCTATTTTTACCTTTCTTAACTGATTTATCACAATTTTTTTTTCATATTTTCTTCTTTATTTTGGTGTAAATCATGTATTTTCCTATATTCAATTCACAGATCATATAGATATTCCTGAAAATTCAGAGTAAATTCAAAGATTATTCTATCAGAAACAGAAAAATGCTAAAGAAAAAGTGATATTTTCAGCAAAGATAATAACTGAACATAAAACCAAGTGTCTCCATTCACTGTCACTGATCCAGCTCTATGAGGTTTTACTAGTGAATGAATGTTGTAGAAGATGATGCTGTTTCTACGGTAACTACAGAGCCTCTGAACGTCAAGATGGGTCATATCTGATGACCATGAAAAGATGAATAACTGTGTTTTACTCCAATTATTTACATGTTTTGATAGGATTAGTGGATCGACAGGTATGAAACAGTTTACAGATCAGTAGATTGTTTGTGTCACTAGTGGCTGTTTGGGTCTTTATGGGTTAAGATGCAACAAGTTTGTTTAATTCAGTCTCTGTATGATGCAATATATACATACAATACCAACTTAAAATGTGCAGGTAAAAGTTGAAGCTTATGACTTTTGGTAAGAGTAGTAGAGCAAACACATACAGTGAAACTAAAGAAAAAGTGAAAAGACATTTTTCAGAGGGACATGTAGGTTTAAGAGGGAAGCCTGGTTTTACTCTGGAATTACCTTGTGGAATGTTTTTTGCACATAATTAGTCTTTTAAGGACAGATAAACTCCATGAGGTTATATCATCAGTAATTTTGCATCAAGATACTCTTTTAACTCAGTATTATTCCATCAACTTTATACTAAATATATTAAAGCATGGGCGACACGGTGGTGCAGTGGTTAGCACCCGTGCCTCACAGCAAGAAGGTCCCGTGTCCAATTCCCGAGTGGGACCTTTCTGTGTGGAGTTTGCATGTTCTCCCCGTGTCTGCGTGGGTTTTCTCCGGGTACTCCTGTTTCCTCCCACAATCCAAAGACATGCACTGATAGGTTAATGGGCTAATCTAAA
>JAQQZY010000016.1:11226329-11247724 GCA_030068375.1 Ostorhinchus rueppellii | reverse complement strand
CAATAACTGAACATAAACCCAGTGTGTCCATCCACTGTCATTGATCCAACTCCATGGGTTTTACAGGTGAATCAATGCTGTTTCCACGGTAACTATGGAGCCTCTGAACGTCCAAATGGGTCATATCTGATCACCATGAAAAGATGAAAAACTGTATTTTGCACCAATTACTGACATATATTGCTACGATTAATGGATCAACAGGTATTAAATATTTTAGATCAGTTGATGCTTTTGGTTGGTGGTGGATGCTTGGGTCTTCATGGGTTAATATCCATTTGTCAAAACAATCCCAGAAACTGGTCTCAGGCATCTGTTCATGGCTTCGCTCCTCACGGTTGTTGCCCAGATGACACTGCACGAAACTATCTGACCACTTCTATCGTAAACTGAGGGAAAACATCATGAGAGTGAAACCAGTGATCATTAATGTCACCATGTTACGTATAATTTTAGCGTACTTTTTTCCATACAAAAGACAAAACATGTCTCAATTAGGAGAAGGCTAAACAGCCACTGCACAAAAGACTATTGAATTACCGCGTTTTGATGAGCCAGGGGGACTTCCATGGTAACATTATTAGTATCAGATCCATTCATCCGTCCTTTGAGAGACAGGCTTTCACTAAAGGTTTTGGGACATTCCAACGGCGTCTATCTTTTTCCTCACAGACCGTTCATGAAATTGGAGTTGCTTGCCTGAGGCTAGAGGGAACCAGTGGCCAGCAACGAGAAACACTAACTTTTTCCTCTTCTTGCCTTTTTTTCCCCCTCTGTTTTATTCAATACTGGGACTCAGCTGTATTGAGATGTAGTGATTTGAATAGTGGGAGAAATTAAATCCATAGTATAAGAGAGATGTACATTATGGCTGCAGAAGAAAACAGCTTTTAGTTGGAACCAACACAATACCATCATGGTAAAAAAAAAAAAAATGTTTTGTAGGTGCTTGTTTGTGCTCAAGAACTTATTGTAAAAGCAGCAGAAATGTGTACAGGAAGAACTCAGTGGCCCTTTGAAAAACATAGGTAGATGTGGTTTATGAAGACAAAAATAGAATTAAAAGGGAGAAGCTCCAGCCAAATACAGGCTGTTCAAGACAAGTAACCCTCCTGTGGAGTTCTTTCTGCAAGTGTTTTTTCTAAATGCTTTCAGTGACCCATTTTATCCCTCATGTGAAAGACAGCATAGGTTGTATATTTACAGTTCTATTGTGTTATCAGGAAGCTTCATTGATAATGGCTCCTCATGCTGTATACTGCTTTGAATGCGACACAAATGATGAGCACTTCCATACCTCTCCACTGGCTAATTTGCCTGTGTAGCCTACCTACTGACAAAAGCAATTATCTGTTCATAGTAGGGGTCCACTCCTAGAAAAAAGCTGGCTTGTCAGTCACTATGGATGTTTGAAGGTACAGGGATTTGTATGGAATGGGAAATATATTAATATAGTCATTTTTTTGCAGCAGAGGGGAAATTTGAGGGGAAAAATAATTAACATACTCTATAAGTATCCTGTAAACATCTTGTGTCTTCATATTGTCTGTTGTACCCTGTTAATAAAGCATCTATCTATCTATCTATCTATCTATCTATCTATCTATCTATCTATCTTGGTTTTGCTTGTTACATCTTATTGTTGATAATCTTTCATCATTAAAACACAAGTGTGGCTATTCTGCAGTTTGTTAATTCAGAGAGTTTGAAGAAATTGTGCACCAAAATTGTTTGTGGATTACCGTACCATATTAAGCTATAAATATAACCTCCTTCAATCTATAACTGTGTGTAATGCGAATATACCTTTGGTGAAGGAGTATTATTATTATTATTATTATTATTATTATTATTATTATACAATCTATTATCCACTATCATCGCTATCATCATTATTATCATTAATACTATACTATGAATACTGTACTGCTGTTATTACATATTGTTGTTGTTATTATTATTATTGCTTTTGTTATTATTATCATTATTATTATAACTATATTTCTGTACAGTTACTTTATCATACTCTTTTGTAGTTACTTTATCTTCTTATTCTTGTTGTACAGCTTATTTATTTATCTATCTATTTTAGCTTATTTATGCCTTTTTTAGATTTTGATACTTAGATGGTGTGTCTATTTTGCAACGGTGTCGGGTACTCCTATTGTGAGACCTTAATTTCCCTGGCGGACCTCCAAAAGGGATTAATAAAGTAACCTATTTACATACCTACCTACCTAAAGGTTTAGATTATTCCAATTTCTTACAGGTGCGTTGTACCTTTAAGAGAACCCGGAAGTATTTGTTCAACCGGATGTACTGCTACTTCTATGTCAATGTGACTTCTCTTCGCCAACAGTTATGGTTTAATTACCACTTATAAAAGGTTTTAAAAGTCTGCAAACATGTTTCTTACTACCGTAAATTGTAAGTGTTCAGCTATTTGTTTCTAAGTACGTAGTAGACATATGTTGTACATATGTTTCGGTTCAGACGTTACAATTACGGACTAAGCTAACGTGTAGGACCGATCTCACTAATATTACTACTGTGTTATTAGCTTATTAATGAGAGCAGTTGTACTGTGCTAAAGTCAGTGTGTGGTGTCTTTTATCTGATGTAATTCCAATGTAGTTTTTGGCTGCTCTGTATTAGAAAGAAATGCCCTTGTTCTTATAAGCTAACGGCTAATTGCTAGCCAGTTTAGCCACAGTAAAAAAAAAAAAAACAACAACAAAAAAACACCCTGCGTGTTTTACTAGCTTGCTAACCTGTTCATTGATATTTGTGAAATCCTGATTGATATACTAATACTTATGCCTTCTACTCTTTCTAGTGGCCAAGGCAAAATCCAAGTAAGCATTACAGCTATAACAAAGCTATACACACGATAAGGTTTTGTGTAGAATAGTGATACTAACCATGTAACCTCCTTGTGAATCAGGACCATCCTGGTTCAGATGGTGAGTGCCGCAGGAACGGGCTACTTCTTCAACACAAAGAGGAACCGTCTAAAAGACAAGATGATCATCCGTAAACATGACCCATTTGGTAAGATTTGACACCACTAACTCTAGTATTAATTAAGCTATCCAATTGTGATCCTGTAGTTCATGAAAAATCACACAGCATCGCCTATCTGTCCTGTGCTATAATGATTATTAAAGCTGCATACGTGTAGAAGCAAGGTTTTCAAAGGTATGAAGTTCACTGATCTATCATCAAGGTCAGAGGTTTTTCATATAGGCTGTCCTCTATAATTCTGTTGTTTAGACACAGCATTAAATGGCACTATCTATAGAAATTAATGCATAATCAAAGTGGAGAATATCAAAACAAAATAACTTAATTTTTCACAGACAAACAGTGTTCTCTGGTTTCCGTTAGATGTCCTTGGCAACCGACGTCTTTAAGCCTTTTGGGAAGTTTATTATTACATGGTCTAGCTTTTCCACATTCACAAAGATATGGTAATAATAGAATAGAAAAAATTAAATTTAGTCTTTTTATTGCATATTTTCTTGCAGGAGGACTTGATCATAAAGAGTTGCCAAGTAAAAGCTGAGATAATATTCAGCCTGCACCTGTTTGTTATTGAAATAAATTCATGATTTAACAATGATCCATTAGCAATTCACTGTATTACAACTTTAAAACATTTTAATTCATAAAATGGACAGCCAGAGCCTATTTTTTTTCAATAATTGATGTTTATATTGAAACAGTATTACTTCTTTTTCCAGTATGAGCTACAACTTGTGAATTAAATGTAAATTTTCTTTTCTGTTTCAGTCAACAAACATGTCCTGTTCTTTGAGAAGAGGAAGATCAGATCAATTTAACGTCACACTGAAATACATGGGGAGTAAAATCCTGCAAGGGTTCAACACAAGATTTTCCTGTCATGGATTGTACAAGAGTGTTTAATCACCTGACATGCCTGACTGGCTGAAGAGTTTTCAGAGGATGTCAGTGTGGATTTTTCAGGAGATTCATTCCTTTCACAGCACCAGTCCAAATGTTAGAACATCTCAGAAGACCTTCAAGTTTCTGGATTACCACCATTTAAAACAAACATTCATTTGTCAAGTCACATATTTATTAGGATGACAACAGCTGTTTGATACAATGATACTTTGTTGTTGGAAATGTCTCGTTTGAGCTGAACCAACAAATAATTTCCTGTGTTGATGTTTTTTGTCAAGTTCAAATCATTAAAAACTATGAAATAAAAACAAACAAAAAAAGATTTTACAAACTATCATTTCCTCACTTGTGTCAGTATGCTTCTCTTTGCATACACACAAAAGAAAGCATATATAATATAATATAATGTAGTGAAATGAGTGATGTAAAATTAAAGTGTTCATACAAATACAATTTGCTACATTATTAACACTAATCTTCAGTAGTTAGTTACTGATTTGTTATTTAGATCTCTAAGCAAGATCACCAGTCCATCACTGCAGAGTAGGAGTTTAAGACAGTTGTGTTCACAATTCATTTAGAGTTCTTTTTTTTTCATCAACTTGTTGATTTGTTGCTCTCAGAACAGTTCAGGTGGTAGGTCCTTTTTAAAAGGAAAAGATGTCTGTGTGCCGATGGTCTGCACACTTACTCCTGACACTTTATTGGCTCTCCTTGCCATCTCCTCCAGTGGTACGGTGGGATGATGAGCCATGTAAAATGCCAATGCTCCAATGAAGCTATCTCCAGCACCCTGGGAAAAAAAACATGACAACTGCTTTGTTGAATTTAGTGGGGTGGTAAAATCTGAAAAGGCTGCAAAGACAAGTGTTAATAATATTGAGACACAAACAGTGATTACATCTAAAGTGTGCCCTGTGCCTTATGGTATCAATGCAAATGTGGACATGTAACAGACAAAAAAAAGCTACTGAGCTGAAGACTCCTTATGACTATATAGTTGATGTAAAAGGAGGGCATGTTCCATTTTCAAGATGATAAAATGTCAACAGTAGAGGGTGCTGTGGCATTTGTCAGTTGTCTGTATTGTTGCTGGAAATGTTAAGTAGTTGAAAAACACTTATTGCAATGTCTTTTTGAACGACTTAGAGGTCTCAGCTTCACAGTAACATCTGTATCACAGCTATTCTATATGACGACATGATTATTGCCGTAAAAAGTGCATGTAGTACACACATTAAATACCAGTTTAGTATCATGGTGGGTATATAGTGCTGTTTTCTTTAACTAAAACTAAAAGGAAAGTAATTGAAATGCACTTCCAGAGATGAATGATTCTTGTCCAGAAACCACTATGCAGTCATCTAAAAGCCCTTAGTTTACTTAAGAGCTTTCAGAATCAGCTGGGTAGCACATGGCAGCTTAGATCATCAGCTGTTCGTGGCCTTAGCCATAACTGCCAACAGTTTTGACTTTGGTTTTCTCCATGACCAGATAAATCATCCCTTTTCTCTGCTCATCTATTGATAGAGATGGAATGTACAGTCTACGCCCTGGAGGGGGTTGGCTGAGACAGGATGCCGAGGGAGTGTGTGCATGTGGGGGGGTATCACTGATGGGAAAAGGCACAATGGTATGTGGCGACACGCTCATGTTTAACCACAAACGGCCCCCCGACGCTGGTTCTCACAAGCCTGCTCCATTACTCATCACTTCGGCTCTCAATAGAGTTCATTGCACTCTCTCTTGTGAGCACCTCTGTAACCCCCTCCCACTGAGGCTCGGAGTATCACTTTTGTCAATCTTTTGCCAATCAAGAAGCTGACAGTGAAGCTTAAATGATTCACTCAGGTTGAAAAACACAGACCCTGACCCTAACCCTGACCTCGGTCAGGCTCATTGGACCACTGCTTGAGAGCAACAGGAACCAAGAAATCAGGAGGATAAGAGGGTCAAACAGGGTCCATTATGACCAAGGTATGAGAGGCCTCTGATAATATATTTCTGCATAACATAGTCTGATTTTAAACATTCATTGATTGCCAAGATGATAGATACCAGAACTACAGTATATAAGGGGAAATGAGTTATGATTTGACATTTATAAACAGGATTATTACACCCCACCCCCATCCTTATGCACACCAATGGTGTGAGTCTTGGATTGGGGAGATGCTGGAAAGAGTGAGATCAGAGCTGAACCATTTTACAGGCCTGGTGGATTTCCATGTTTAAACCCACGGCGTGTTTATGTCTCCTGTCTGGTAGCTGGGTTAGTCCTCCATACAGTGAGCATTTGGAAATAAGGTAGTGGCATTGCAGTCCCACTGTTTTGGCTCTGACACACCTCCCAGTTCACATGTTGTGGTTACAACGATGACACCACTCTTAAGTGGGCGTTGATACTCCCACTTAAGAGTGCAATGAGTAGGTCAGTTTAAAAATAAAGTATATAATATATCTGCCTCCACTAGTAAATGATTATGATTTCTGTCACGCACACGCCACTTCATGTTTCCATCAGAAACATGACATCTCATCAACAAACTGGTTATTGTTCAGAGGTAAATTAGAGCTAAATCCCTGTAAAACCAACCCCTTTGTCTCGTCAGACGACAACAGGGTGTGTCTAAACCAGATTTGTGAAAACTAATACTACTATTAAGGGCTTGACTTGCAGATCGTCTTTTATGCCGACAGTTAAACCTGAAATCTGTAAGAAATATACAGTATTTCTTTAAGAGTGTAAGAATAAATGACAATATGAGACCTTTATATATTTATACAAGTTTATAAAATGCCCAAGAAGATCAGTGTTTTTATCCCTTGGGATAAAAATGGTGATCGCCATCGCTGTAAAATTCCTCCCTGGTCAGGAGGCCTTTAAACGACATGGCTTTAAGTCAGTGGAGAACCACATCAGTGCTTCAGTTTGGTCTGACACAATAGATGCATTTTCCACTGTGTACTGGTACATATTAACCAAACTTCCTCTTTTACAGTAAGTTTGTGTGTGTGTGTGTGCGTGTGTGTGTGTGTGTGTGTGTGTGTGTGTGTGTGTGTGTGTGGCAAAATAATTGAATTTCTTCCACTAAAAGCCTCCAAAGAAGGAAAATCTGATCTAAATACTTGAAAACAGCTGAAATGTCTGTAAGGACTGACTGTATGGGGACCCTCTGTGTGAACAAATATAAGTACTGGCAACAACTCAGAACTTAACTCTTCTAATCCAAACTTTACGTTGCTTGACAACACAAACCGCCACCCAACCTTTGTCTTACTAACGACGTCTTCATCCCTCAGACTGGCATGTGACGCTATTCGATTCAGTGAATGAAGCTCACCGAGGCTGACAAGCACTACCCCCTTCAGCCCCGCTGCCGCTGCCCTCGACACAGTTTGGTGAAGGTTAGATCTGGAGGCCTGTCAATCAAATGACACAAGTGCTTGCCGCGGATGAGCTGTGATGCTCTTGGTGGTCGTCGCGTCCGCTGCGTCTTGACCTCAGTGCCATTTCTCTGCCTGCTCTCCGTTGGTACTCAAGCTGATGTTAAAAATTTGGATGGCACTTGAGAAGCTTGCCAAATTAACGGAAGTTCTCTCCAGTTTGACACTGTGGGAAGTATGACAATAGAAGAGAGCCAGCCATCAAGTAGCTAACATATCTTTGATCTGTTCCTTTAAAGTAGACCATGTACTTATTCTGCTGCTCTAACAGAACAGCCTTGCATTTTTCATAACATATCTACAGCGACTCTTCCAAAGAGCTCATTCGTCTCTGGCTTCTTTAGTAAACTGTGGAGGTTGTATAAACTAACTGTAGTGACATAAATTCACTTGACTTTATGAAGCCATGACAACGTTCAACAGTCATCCACGATTAATGCAACATATATTATATCACTTTAAACTACCTGCAAAAATTCAATTAAAAACTATAATTTGATTGGGTCTGCTCCAAAAGAACATCGACAATCCACTTTCTCATTTGCTATTATGGATTTATTTAATACCTTTTCAACAGATGACACTCGAGAAATGTGACATTTTTTCAACCTGATGAGAACCATGTGAGGTTTGGAATAAGCACAAAAAGGATTCTACTTCTATTAATTCCAAACACCATTCATGCAGCCGTCAGAAGCTTGAAAAAGGTCACATTTCTTGAGTTTTCTAGTTAACAGAAGCAATAACTGCTATGACTGAACTGACAAACAAAGGAGTGCATACATCAACTCAACCCATCGACAGGAAAATGCAATGACAAAGACAACAGTAGCACCCACATGCTCTGATTGACAGGTGATCTTTGTAAAGAGCAGCACAGAAAGTGTACAGAAATGAGTGTCGAGCACTAAAGACTGAGAGAAAAAGAAACATATAGAAAACACAGATCTTGCAGGTTGTTGCTGTTACAGTTTATTTTCTGAATAACATACAGAGCTGCATGCAGCACACTGTCAGCTCTGCCCACTGAACCTTTCACCCTTCAGAACCTGTGACTGTATTTCTCACCCAGAGGCCTTGTGCATTCTCGACTCCTACCCTGCTATGACAGAAGGAGCTATGTGCAGTTAGCTCAGGAAGCCAACAGCTTTTGTCAATGAAAGGCACCCTGGGGAGAGCAAAGACCAACTAAGGGGCAGCCATGACTCACATCAGTGGCTTCCACGTCCGGAAGCTTCCAGTAAGACTCGCAAACAGAAAGGAGGCGACTGCTCTGAAGCAAGAGAAAGAGAAGGGGAGTCAGAGATCAAAAACATGTTTAATTGGACCAATTTGGACCCTCGTGGCTTTGATCCCTCCGTGGTGCTTTTCCTCAGCTCTCTTTCTTTCTGTGAATAACATCACCATGATGATGCAAGTCACACTGCCACAAGTCAAGCTGCACATCTGGCCAAACAGCAGCTGTTGCTGCATGTGCAAGTCATTAAAACATGGTGATGTGGCAGTTTTCTTATTGTGTCATACTGACCCAACATTCGCAAGACTGAAGAATGCCTTCCTCTAGAGGCATTCTCTTACCTTAAGCTTCCAGGAAGGACTCAAGCAATTGGCCCTTCTGTGTCCAGTCATATGAGAAGACTGGGAACAATTTGACTGTCCAGACCCACCGTAGCGCTGTAATGTCTGGTTTAGACAGCAATTGTCTACCTTTCGCCCTACATCATGGACCTCCCGGAGCAGTGGAAACCAAGGCCACCCAAGTCCTGCTAGGTCCAAAAGACACTGGGTGTGTGCATGTTTGTGTGTGTACTGCAGCCTCATCTAACTGTCCACACCACTGCCAAAGCTCTGATCTCAATGAGGGAAGCCTGTACGCAATTTAAAACAAAAGGGAGACAAACGGATTAAGGAGAGGGATGGGGGAGACCCACAGTAGATGAGTGGATTTACTTTGTTATTCATCCAGATTCACAACCCTGACTCAGCCCATAATTGCTCATACCATGTAAAATGTGTTATACAAACAGCTGAAGGAGGAGCAGAGTGCTGGGTGATGAAAGAGTTGTAGTCAAGAAAATGTTAAATGATTTAGCAGCCGTACAGCCACTTTATTAACCAAGAAAATAAATATTCCATCCATCTGGGAAAGTCAGAACAAAGTGACCAAATGCTTTTGGATAAGACTGGTGTGAGGCTGGTTTGTGTTCCTTTCAGCAGTGGGTCATGGCACCCCTGGCGCCCAGCTGAACAGTAGCCTAGCTGCAATAGCGAGAAACCGCAAGTGACTCACAGTGTTGATACTGAAGAATCACAGTCTAAAATACAGCCTCAATTCATAGGCCGATACTGGTTGAACTGGAAATGGTGCTTTAGTGTCTTAGCAAGAAAAGCCTGGTGCTAAAAAGCATGGCGCCAATCTTTCAAGCGAATTTCTGTCACTGCAGTTGAAGAAAAAAAAAACAACCCCAAAACAATCAAAGCAGAAAAAAACAGGAGTGGTAATCATAACTAAGAGGCCTGTGTTACCAGAACAGGCTCAGAGAGGTGAATAATGATCGCGATAACAACCTGTGGTTTTTTCCCTCTCACCAGTAAAAAGAAAGGCCCTTACTGGAAGAGGGATTATGATGTCCAAAAGAGTTAAACACTCCAGAATTTATGGGCCCATCAAAGAAAACAGGGGGTGGGGTGAGAGTGTGTGTGCATGTGTGTGTCTGAGCAGGAGGGACATGCAGCAGGCCCGACCACAGCGGCTCTGTGCAACATTCTGCTGACTGATGCAGGCCCAAGGGGTGAGTCATGGGAGAAGGGGGGGGGAGGGGGCAGGATGGGGGGGGCTAAGTTTTCCTGCGGGCTATTGGGAATCAGTGAGAAGGTGAATAAGGATAGTTATGTGTGTGTTTCAGAATGTAGAGTGCACGGAGCAGGTCAGATACCATTCAAGAAAGTGAGACCTTTGTTCTTGAAATGTCAAAGTGACCTGGGATAACGAGGAGAGGTGGCTATTCGGTTAAAATGCACTTCCTGTAAAGTCTGTTACACACTTAAGCCTCACTTTTTACTGCCTTTGCTTTTTTCTTACTTTCACGTGGTTCAATGTGGGTTTCATACAAATCTAGACCTATATACTTGGAATTGTTTTTCTCGTGTTTTTACGATACAGCATGATAAACAGCTTTTGGGAATTACAGCTCAATAAAAGTACCTCAGGGAACTATTGAGCAAAATAATCCATTACATAAACAATTAAAACACTGTAATCAAACCTGGAGAGTGCAAAGAGGTGATTAACACCTCTGTGTAATGACGTATGTGGTTGGTAGAACATAGAGCCCACAAAACCCTCAGAGACAGGAAATGCAAACATCTAAGCGAGGATCCTGTGACGGCAGCGAGCCTCAGAGGCCGGTGTGAAATGAGTCAAGCATCGCTGGTCTCTTTTAAAGATTAGAATCAGGGAGGGGAAATGGCCGGTGGTGAACACATCACAGATGATCTAAAACTATTTTATTGGAGCAGCCGAGTACTACAAGTCCCTGATGATGATGATGGTGGTGATGGTGGTGATAATGATGAAGGGCTGGGCAAAGGCTTTGGTATGGAAAAGAAATATAAGTGTTGCTCCATTATTACAGTAAAAGGATGATTTTATAAGAAAATTCAGTCCATAGTGCACAAAGGAGTGGGCAGCATTACATAATTTTCCAGGGGAAGCATTTTAACATTTTCCTATTATGGTGAGTATTTTTTTTATCATCATCTCAGCTATTTAAAATTAATAAACATGGAACAATTACTACAAGTGCAACTTCCTGCTAAAAAGGAAAAAAAATGACGCAAATAATGAAATTAGTGACATATCTAAGTATAAAAGGAAATAAAATGGAAAAAAATGACTTGTCTCTAAAAAAAATCCAAAGAGCTTTCTCAGATGTTTCTTGTTGAGTGATGGCAACAAAAAATACAAATATATCTTGATTTTTTCAGTGCAATGTCTGATTAACAATTTTTTCTGCCCACACAATAAAACATAATAAGATGCTGTGTATCTCCAATATGAACAAAAAATATATCAACTGAACTGGTGTCAATATAATTTTTTTTTTTTTTTTAAATAAAATGAAGAATCAATCTAAATCACTCATAGGTGTGAATGTGAGAGTGAGTGGTTGTTTGTCTGAAGAGACGTCAAGCAAAAAATGTCTATAGACAATGAACTAAAAGCTTGATCTGATACTTTTTTCCCCATGTTGATGTAGGAGGAAAAACTTGATTCACTGAATTGACTGGCCCTACTTTTGGTAAATATACAAAAAAAAACAACAAAAAAAAAAAACAGCCTTTAGTTTTATTTTTTATTTATTATTTTTTTTTCAGTATTTTTTTTCCTAAATCAACAAAGCTCGGAGCAGAGTCTACATCTGAGCTCATTGGTCTGTAAGGATGCACTTGATTGAATAAGAGTACAGGGACAAAGCTGTTCATTTATTTATTCCTAACTGTTCATTCAAACAAAATCCTGAGATATTTCAGTTTCATGGTTTCAGAGATCACCTTCAGGCGTGTAATATTATCCTGCTTTGAATAATAATTTGACTTCATCTTTGTTCCCCAAAAAACATTCTACAACATCATTTAAAAAAAGCTCTGTCAGTAAAAAATGCAGACTCACTGAATATGCAAATACTGTCTCATTCCAGAGCTAGTATGACAGCTTTGAGTTTCTACTTTGCACTGAACTGACTGCTGTACAGATTTTTTTACATTAATGTTGCAAGTCTATGCTTATAGGTCCACGACAGATTTTTGGTGAACGCAGAGAAATATTCCCTACTCAGCAGATGAATGTGTAAATATCCAGATGAAAAATCAATCTGCCCGGTGAAGGAACAAGGGATTCTGAGTCACTGAGAAAAAAATACCTACCTGATTAGAAATGTGTGTATCTGCGTGTGTGTCATCCGTACCGTGGTGTCGACGGCTGTGACTGCCGCGGTTGGAATGTGCTTGGAGGTGGACCCCTGTGCCTCCAGCACCACACAGCCCTGGGGTCCTAAGGTGATGATGACTGACCCACAGCCTCGCCTCAGCAGCTCCTGAGCGGCCCGATGCGCTTCTTCCACGCTGGCTACGGAGAAGCCCGTCAGCAGCTCAGCCTGTGTAAAGATATTAAAGAGCTGCACTATTTAGAGAGCACACAGCTGAATTATAACAACATTGTGACATTTTCCCCTGTGCCAAATGGCCAGGGAGCCAAGTTAATCAGAGGTTAGGAATTAAAATTAAAGATACGGCAAAACCAGCGCTGGTGTGGGATACTAGGAGGATAAATAAAGAACTACATGATGGAAATTCCCCAAAGCAAAAACAGTGTTTGTGAGCAAGATTATGTTTTCTGTTCTTTTTGTGTGTGTGCTTTTTTTTTTTAGGAAAAATAAAAGCTTGTTTTGTCCCTCTAATGAACACAGTTAAGTCTTTCACAATCATTTATGTCCAAGGATCCCTAATTAGTAGTTTATTACTCCTCTATTGCTTCCTTGTGAGGGTTTACTGTTTTGCATTAGTAGTTGTGGTATGAGTCAGCTCTTAATTACACACTGACCGTGCAAAGACAGACTCATAAAACACATTCAGTCTGTTACGGATTTGCTGAATCCGTCAGCAAACTGCGGGCCAAAGATTCACGAAGAGACTCTGACTGTGTTGGCTCCAGAATGACTAAACAGTGATAAAGCCCAAAGCGTCCTACAGCTGATGTTTGGGGAACTTCAAGGAAACTCATAGATCCTCCCAACACTATAAGTGGCCTCCTCGTTTAAAAAAAAAATAGCTGCTTTATTAGGCATTTTCACACATTGATGCTGAGAGAACATTCCAAAAATATCCTGATGAAGCAATTATATGAGTTTGTTTGCCGTATTTTCAATAGCAAGCTTATAATGGTTACAAATATAATCAAAAAATGCATAAAAAGTAAATAAAATAAATGCTTTCCTATTCAAAGCCGGTATCTAGTGTATCGAGATGAAACTCTACCGCATTAAGATTTGTCAATTATTATTGTTTCCTTTATTTTTGTGTTTTGTTCGAGTATTTATAGCCTCTCAGTAATTGCCAGACTATTTAGAATTTGTTGTTGCCCTTGTCTTCTCCTTTCTGTCTTGTAAATCCTCGAATACGCCCACATACACACTGGCAAACACATTTTCAAAGTGTGCTAAATTTAAAATAATGCAACGGACAAAAATAAAATAAAATAAAATGAGTATTAAAAAGAAATAAAAAAAAAAATACTACCATGAATTTAATAATAAATAATACTTTAAATATCTCTTTTTAAAAATTATAAACTGTGGCTGCATGTTGAAATAATCATAAAAAGTGTGACTGCTAAAAATCGGAGTGATTCCCTGTGTGTTTCTTGTGATCTAAATAAGATTAAAGAAATGATCATGTGAATTATATTTTAGTGTGGACTTCCCCTTTAATTGTCTGCCGCAATTACAGATCAAAGATCACCCGGCTCTAAAAATATCAGCTGTAGAGTAACGCATAAAACGCTACAACACATTCTTTGTGATTCTATGCTGGTGGTATATACCTTGTTAAAAAAAAAAAAAATGTGTGTGAGATTTTCTTTTAGATCTGCCGATGATAGAAATGTGGATCCAGTTTGGCACACAATGTCCTCAGGTGGACATCAAAGATAATTCCTCTCACTATAAAGCACTTTGGCGTAGTATGTGGGCTGAGGATCAAAGAGTGCCTGCACTTTGTCATCCTTAAGCCCCCACTGTCACCCCTCCTGCCATTATCCCTTCCGTGGTACAGTGAGACCACACACAAGCATACGCACACACACCTGTATGGAATGTGTACCAGATTACCCCACATGGGAGGGTCAAGACACGGCTGACACCAGCGCTGAATAGGGGTCCGAGGATGCGACCCCCCCACCCACCCCTTCCTTCTTGTGATCTGTCAAAGTGAACAATGACCTTGGACAGTTCAAAAATAAACCGCAGAGTGTATCGGTGCTTTTAGAGCCCGCAGCCACCCTGCTGCAGTCGGATGCACGGAGAGAAAAAGAGCCGTTTTGTTAGTCATCAGCTTCACACCAGGGCAGGGAATCAATCTACCTCCCTCTGTGTACAAGAATATGAGAGAGGTGAATTATACCAGTATGTGTGTGTGTGTGTGTGTGTGTGTGTGTGTGTGTGGTTCACCCACAGACACACAAGTTAGAACCGATTTTCTAAAGTGTATCTATTGTAAGTATTTATTATTATTGACATTGTGGGTGGATCTGCAGTAATGTGTATATTTAGGCATGTCGCCCAAGGCTATTTAATAATGAAATACATTTTTTTCATCACAGTTATTTTATCTGTTAACAAGCAATAGATTTATTGTTTGTATTACAGCGCTTAGGTTTAAAATTCATGCATTTATACACATTTTACTGAGAAAAAAAAATATTGACATTAAGATACTCTTGTTACTTAAATGACAAAATCTCTTATTCTTATTTTAACATTCAAATACAGATTATGAACAGTAATGGCTTTTCTTTTTTATTATGTTAAAAATGGATGAACAACTTTTTAAAGACTACAAATTATTGACTTGAATAGAAACTCTCCATGTTAAGTCATCAGTCAAAACAATGCAAAGCTGATTTAACCACAATCCTTCCAGGACAATTACATAAAAAGGTAAAAAAAAAAAAAATTAAGACCTAGAAATTACATAAACACATTCATACATCTCATCAAATACCTGAATAAACAAAACTATATAGTTTTAGATTTTATTGTTATCCTTGGAGTAAGAGTACAAAGGTACTGTCAATGTCTGTTACTCAAACTCTAAATCTATTGAACATCATATTTTACACAAAGCAGGTCTTGGTCGTCTGTAAACAGGTTCTGAAATTTTATACAGGATTCTTCCATTGAGAGATTGGACACTTCTATCTATTGGGCAATATCTATCAACATGATGAACGCTTTGCTGATCCAGAACTAACAGCATATTTTCATTGGTAAATCCTCTGAATGAAGGGTGTTCCTATGTGTTGCTTTAAGTGTATTCTCAACATAGGATGGAAGGGGCGTGGGTCTGTAACCTCTGAGTGTCTACTTAAGGACAGGACATTTCAGTGTAAATATTCCATTATTATTGAAAATCCTGTGTTGAGTGATCTGTGTGAGTGTAAAAGGAGTAAATTCTAAATAAATAAAGTGACTCAGTTATGTCATCTCTATAAGCAACATGAGAACTTCTAAAATTAAAATATGTCAGCACAATTGGGGAATTTTATGAAATGTTAACATTTCTAAAATAGTGTCTTTAAAATTGACAGTGTAGCTACAGTAAGTATGAAACATGAACTTCAGCAGACTGTCCCAAATGTAAATGTTGTGCAGGTACTACGTTGCAGTGTTTGTGGGAAAAAAATGCAGTTGTTCTAGAAGGTGGTATGCTTAAGTATTAGGACAGCAATAAGTCAACAGGTACCAGTAAACCCACTGTTATGTCTGCTAGGCAAGGGCCCTGCTTTTCTAAAACAAAATGAAGAAGTGATCCAGTCACTTTTAATGCTAGCAAGGAAAGCCATAATGGTCAAAGGGGTTGGAGAAGAACTTGCTTCCATTCCTATGTGGAAATCACTAATGCCATTAGTTATAGTTAAACTATAACACTATATTACCAACAAGACTCATATTCTCCTGCACAAACAGAGGAAGCTAATGGAACTTATCAAAGTGTAGTATAATTTGGACTCAAATACATAACATGATGGATATCTGTCACTTTTTTGTTTTGTTTTGCTTTTTCTGCTTGTCTTCCTTTTCACTTTGTAAATAAATCATACTTGTGACTCACATACTTATGTGTTGTATTTTACAAAGTAATATGAGCTATTGTTCAAATATTATGTACTACCTTAGAGTGCTAGTGATGTTGCACAAGCATAAATTACATAAACTAGTCTTGTAGCATCTTTGTAATTATAGTTTTAATGACTGTATTTTTTTTTTGTTTCTTTACTGTTTGTAAAGTCGTCATAAAACTTAGATAAACAGAAGTTTTAAGAAAGATTAACCATGTATTATGAAGTTACAACTCAAAAGACATTTTTTATGATCAATGAATCTGACAAATATTTTGACAGATAAATTAACTACTTTTTACCTCAGAAATGTCAGAAAACAAAGGACAGTGCTGGACCTCCTCAGATAAAGTTGATGTGTGTGAAAAAATAAAATAAAATAAAGAATAGAGGATAAGAGGCTGCAGCCTGTACAGTTTAGTTATAACACTATTGGTTGTTAATAAATGTTATTGGATTGGTAAATGTAACTAACCTTGCACAGATAATTACTTTGACCTGTGTGTTGGTAAAATGACAGGATCTAAGGAAATACTGAGACTGCCTGATGTGTTTTGAAGGTTTTTCCACCCATGCATACTGCATAATGCATAACATGACTGTACCTCCATGACCTCACTTAAAAAAAAGGTAGAAGACATGTGCTTTCGTCAACTCTCCCTTTCATGTCCCCACACCTGGATGCAGTGGCGCCCCACCCCACATCACCACATCAAATAGAGGCTCCCGGGCAAACTCCCATTCACTGTATTCCCTCAGGGATGGCTGACTCAGCTGAAGAGCACATCTGCCCTGTTGTTTTCACTACGATTCCCATCTATCCCTGCCCCCTGTCGCTCATCTGTCATCGCCTGACAGTCAAGACGAGAGGTGCCATGACACTGGTTTTTACCGTAAAAGGGGTGGAGAGAGGGATTTGTTACACTTCTGCTCATACCGCAGGCTTTACATGTGCGGCTGAATGGGGGTTTTGATGTGCCGGTGAGGGGTCATGACCCAGGAGGTAAAGCTAAACCTTTCATCAAAAACAACAAAATATTACCACCAGCCTCACAAAACACAACTGCACAACTTAAGTAAAGAGCATTGTTGAACATATTTTAACAGTAAACAATCATAAGTTTATATGCATAACTTTGCTGTGTAGGACTGGTTGAGTTTCCTCATCACTTAGTTGTAAATGTGTGCTGGTGTGTGTGAGAATAATAGTGTGAGGATGAAAATGCTGCTGTGATAAATACTGAGTTATGTATGTATGTATGTATGTGTGTGTGTGTGTGTGTGTGTGTGTGTGTAGATAGATATTTGTTCCATATTATGAACACATAAACCTTACTGTTTATATTTATTTATTTATACTTTCATTTTTAAAATATAATTATTCATTCGTTCATTCATTCATCCCTTGAACTATATAAATAATGACTTAAGGACCGTGTGTTGAAATTACTTTTGCTTTAGACCAGTTCAACGTGGCATCCTTCAGTTTGGTCAGTGTCCTCTTGGGTCAGACTCATCACTGTGTCTTGTTTTGTCCACGTGCATTTATTTTTCTCGACCTCCTCTTTTTTTTCAGGGTTAAGTTCAACAAATTGTTTATTTGTTTTATTCGCTGAAAGCCTTTACAAAAATAAATGACAATAACTGGCGGATCATTGAAGCACCAGATGAAACCGAACCTTTATAAACAGAGGCACATTGCGTCCATGTCTGAGCCGGCCCCCTTTCCTTGGTGCGGTTGTAGTAGTGGAGCGTACCAACAACAACAACAACAGGGGGGTACAGAAACAAAGACACCCATTAAACCTGGAATTTCTCACACAAATACAAAAATAACACCTGGTGTGTCTTGGCTTGAGCCCAACACCCGTTAGTGACAGTGAACTTTGCGCGTGATGGGGAAGGAACCCATGTGACACGGGCTCGTGGGAGGCGGGGCGCCCCTATATTGGCGCTGCGCTCGTGGCTCAGAAGTGGGGAAGTCACGGAGTCTGAAACCGCTCACAGTTCACCGGCTGGTCCACGGAGAAGCAAGTAATAATGTGCGCCCCGTGCATGTGCTCTCACAATTTCATTCCTTGAGACTCGTCATCCGAGAAAAAACCTGTTATTCCTGCCAGGTGAGTGACTCTACTGCGCACACTCCGTTTACACCTTATTAGACTGATTATGATGCAGGTTTATGGTGTGATGTGGGAGGATGGATGGAGGGACCCGTGCGCAGGATGTGGCCGGTGAATGATGAAATACTTCACATGGATGTCATGAAGACTGGGCGGGAGGAGGAGGAGGAGGAGGACATTGATTTAAGCGCGTGCCTTTGAGAACACACTGTGCCAGAAGGTAGAATGAAACCACCTGGCCCCGGTGCCACTTATTGTCTAGCCCACTTATTCCGTTTTTTCCCCGTCTTTTAATCGTCATTCCTCTGAGTCATGTGCAGACAGGAAAAGGTCTGAGCCTTCTCCGCCTTTAGTCATCCTCCCCATCCATGCCATCCCATCCTCAGCCCGCATCAGAGCCGCAGTGAAGGTTACTGGGCTCGGCTGGCTCAGTGGTGCGCGTGCAGCTGCGTTGCGTTCACGGACTGGATTATGAAACGGCGGCCTTTGCCTCACACAAACCAGGCTAATCTGAAGCGGAGAAGGGAATCTATTAATCACTTTATCCGTTAGTTGGTGAAAGGCGGCAGGGAAGGAGAGGGAGAGAGGGAGGGGAGGCTGCTGTAGCCTATTTATTAGTCCCATCGGGGCGTTTCTTATCTGACACATTTGAGCCTAAATGTGGCTCAAATGATGCTGGAGGTGGACAGACGGGATGTTGCGCACTTTAACCCGCTGTTGGACTGGCTGCTGTCCCCGCCCTTGCATCTTCCCCCAAATCTGTTTTCATATGTACGAAGCAAAATGTGAATATATGATCGTTTACATGTAGGTTTATTGGCAGGTGTTGTTCCTGTTGGTGTGTGTTGTCCTTTACCTTCTGTTATTGTTCTTATCAGTGTTTCTCTGTGCTCTTCTGTACCATTAGTACTACTGTATTTTTATTGTCACGGTTGGTTTGTATCATTATTATTATTATTATTATTATTATTATTATTATAACCATGAATGTATATTATTCCTATTTTTCTCACATATTTTGGTTCAATAATGTAAATACTGTCCAATGAGTTTATTTGTTCATTGTCCTGGTTTGAACTTTAAAAACAGGAGTAAGGGTTTGATACTTCATTATGTCAAGTTATTGATGAGAAATGGGGGTGGGATTAATTAAGTTTCCTTCTTCCCACTCCTTTTCAAGCTTAAATGAATGAATCTGAAACATTGAGCTTGCATGTGCTCTGTTAGATCCTGTTGTATGCAGGTCAGTTGTAAAATGCTTACTCACTCGCTTGAAATAAATGAAATGATTGAATGAAAATGGACAAATTGATAATTCTACCTGATGAAAGCGTCTTTCCATTGGTTTGTTTTGGAAATTGATCTCCTGTTAATATTTGAGGGATTTCCCCTGACCAAAGTGTTTGGGTTCGTATGCAAATGGCATGGTTTCAATTATTCAGGTGGTTGGAAACGTGACACCTGAACCTGTCAGTGTCACCAGACACAGTCCACAAATGGGCTAATGTTCCCTTCCCGTCTCTGATCCTGGAACAACAATAACTGACAATGAAATGATCTCTGTTCCTTCATTTTGCAGTTGTGGACATGTGATTTTCATGTGAGAGAAAAGCCTACATCCACGATGAAAGCAATAATTCTATAACTGGAGCTGAAATCAATCAGATTAAGTGGTGAAATAAACGATGAGGGTCAAACTGCTTTTCTCATCAACAAAATGAAAATATGAGGGAAATAGTTTGTCAGAATTTAGATGTTAATTTGTATTTCTTTTCCCTTAAACACGAAATATTTGGTTACTTAAAATTGAATTAACCCATAAAGACCCAGTGCTACTTTTGTTGCAGTGCTCACATGAATTCTATTTTATATTTATCCTATGTGATTTATTACCATTGATGGCAGTATTATCCTCTGTATTCAGTTTTCTAGTGAAAATTTAGTATTTTCCTGTATTTAATTCACTGATCATGTGTCTGTTCATAAGAGCTCAGATGTTATAAGATGAAATCAGAAAAAATTAGGAAAAAGTGGCTTTTCCAGCAAATTCTGATATTATAAAAGGGAAGTGGACTCACTGTGTGTGTGTGTGTGTGTGTGTGTGTGTGTGCGTGTGTGTGTATGTGTGTGTGTGTGTGTGTGTGTGTGTGTGTGTCTCAGGCATCACACTAAATCTGTACCCAGCTGACTGCTGCACTTTGACATACTTACATATTTTTAGTCCAGGAGCAGACTAGTGAAAAGGTGAAGTTGATAGGACCAGTATTTTAAATACAATGGCCTCACATTGTGATGCCCATGATGGTTAGCGGGAATCACTGTACCACACTGCATGATGGGAAATTAAGTTAAAAACAGGAATGACACATATACTAACTTCAGTCCATAGATATTAATATATTAATTGTCCAGCAAATCCATGTTGTCCATTTATAATAAATGCATTGTTTTGGTTTGTTTTTTTCAGACAAGTTGAAGTAGCTGATGCCTTTTTATCTTTACATGTTTGGACTGCCATGTGCAGTCTTCCTCAGAAGGGATCAGCTGATCACTGTGTCAGATCTGACAGAACCTGTCAGGGTGACCACGCCCAGGAAGAACAACACACAAAGACACGTCCCAGTGATCAGCTAATGCCTTCTGAGGAAGACTGGAGAACAGTCGTAACATGTAAAGGTAAAAAGACGTCTGCTACTTAAAGTTGTCTGAAAAAAACAAACCAAAACAATAGCATGTATTAATTGTGGTTTAAATTTTAAGGAATGATTTACCAAACAGTTTTTTATGTCTGTTTTTATAAATATAGACTCAGATCTTTTCCCTAAAGTCAGTTCTGCTCAGCATAAAAACGACCACATCTAGAACCCAGGGGTTTCACAGGTCAATTTATTAAGTGAACATAAACCCAGTGTGTCCATCCATTGGCACTGATCCAACTCCATGGGTTTTACTGGTGAATCAATGTTGTAGAAGATGACGGTGTTTCCATGGTAACTATGGAG
>JAQQZY010000016.1:11212316-11226229 GCA_030068375.1 Ostorhinchus rueppellii | reverse complement strand
TGTGTGTGTGTGTGTGTGTGTGTGTGTGTGTGTGTGTGTGTGTGTGTGTGTGTGTGTGTGTGTGTGTGTGTGACTCATCACCTCAGACTCATTACAGCAAAACACATCAGAGACTCTGTAGAAATCTGGATCCAAGTCAGGAATGGCCGGCGCTGGGTTGAATACTGTCTTTACTGTAGCAAGAAACCAGACAGAAATGCAGTTAATTTGACCACAGTGTCAGAGCTGCTCATCTAAAGGTCACTGTGGAAAAAAACGCAGTAATTTACAACTGTGACAAATATATTAGAGGTGTCAAGTCGCTTTTAAATGGATACAGTTGTGACAGTGTCCCTCAGAGACACGTTTTACAATTGTGTGAGTTTTTTTTTCCCCCCTCCCAGTAGCGAGCTTTACTGTCAAGGTCTGGCATTACCTTAATTAAACTTTCAATAGGAACAAAAGCTGGTGGACTACCGCTGGGGATTGCTCTCCAAGGCAAAGCTCAAGTGGATAAGCTTCTATAAAAAGACACCTTTTAAACGATTAAATTAGCATTCCCCCGGAAAAGAACACTGGAGAAGAAAGCTGGCCTCTCAGGATCCTGTAGGTTTTTATATGTGTGTGTCTGTGTGTGTGTGTGTGTAGGGGGGGTACTGTAACCCCTGCAGTCACTGGATTGTGTGTATGAAAAAAGATTCACCACGAGGCGTATAACCCCTACAATATACAGTATGTGTGTCAGTGTGTGGGTGAGATGAGTTGTGACCCTTTCTGTGTGTGTTAAGGAGCATAAGAGAGGGAGAGAGCGCGAGAGAGCAAGAGTGTTTGTCAGAAGTAATCCTCTGTACGTGTTGCACATCACTGTCTTATGCATATTCATGAGCACTAAGCATTAATGCATCTAATACCATGGTTTCTGTGTATGTGTGAGGATAAGCCCAGCTTGACGAAGCGATTAATTCTGATATCTCTGTGTACAAAATAAAGCCTCATGCAAGTGTGTGTGCTTCTGTGTGTGTGTGTGTGTGTGCAAGGGAAATATATGTTCAGTGTTAGTGACATCAAAGTCTGTTGTGCAAAAGTGTGTGCCTAGTTGGTGTGTGTTTGTGTGTGTGTGTTTGCGTGGGCACATAAGAGAGCAGCTGCGTGGGTTTGTGCAGGGCTTTGGCCACCTGGCGCTTTGAGGTGGATGCTCGGCTACTTGTGAGTGAAAGTGGAAATAATGTGTCTCCCTCTCCTTTTCAGTGCACTCATACTGTACTGTATGTATACCCAAATGAGCTAAAGCCATACACATACATATATATTACAAAAAAAACTCTGTGACACTGGGCTCCCTCCATCTGGTCTGCTGCATCGTCTCCGTCAAATGAGCTGCACATCAGTTTCCATGGCTTTGGTTTCTGAAGAGTGACCCCTCTGACACACAGCGTCTAACTTCTAAGCTTCTCCTTCTACCATAATTGTATCTGTTACCAGTTCCAAACTTTCTATGTTTGTGCTGAGGATGATACATTTTTTAATAGTCAGACTAAGGAAAAAGAACATAGTCAGACATACATTAGGTTCCTGTGCGGCAAACAACCAGAACTTTTCCACCAAATTAGTTCTTGTTCTTTTTCTTGTGATCAAATTTTTATTGAGCAGTTGCACATCAATTTACAATACACTTTAGTTTTGTAAATGAATGTGCTCAATAAAAATTTGATGGGTAAAAATATGAGGCCATTTATCACAAAAATGAACTCCAAATTCAAAGTAAAATTATAGCACGACTTAGAGCAGGGGTGGGCAGTCCTGGTCCTCGAGGGCCGGTATCCTGCATGTTTTAGATGTGTCCCTCTTCCAACAGACTTGATTCAAATGATGAGCCTATCACCAAGCTCTGCAGAAGAATGATAATGACCGTCAGGTGTGCTGGAAGAGGGAAATATCTAAAACATGCAGGATACCGGCCCTCGAGGACCAGGATTGCCCAACCCTGACTCAGAGACTTCCATAAAACAATGATCCCTACCCACCAAAGCCTGAGCTCAACACACACCTAACCCAAATGAACAACATGGACTATGTAAAAGAAGAAAAATACAAGTAGAATCAAAATGAAAAAGAAACCCCATGCATGCCTGCCTGTAATCAAAGGGACACATTCAAAACATAAAGGAAAAAGGAAATAGGTTGGAAGCACACACAAGGACAAAAACTCAGACACACACACACAAACACTTCAGGGGAAAGAACTGTCAGTCAATGACACAAAGGGCCAAATTAGTTCTCGTTCTTGAACATGTTCTGTTCAGAATTCTTAGAAGTTCTGAACTCGTTGGACTGGACTAGTGTCACTGCAGGTTTTGAGAGGAATCATTTAATTATGGTTACGCATCATTAACAGAGGATGGTGCAGATATAAAACCAACCATAATACAGGTAATTTTGTAAGTATGTTTATTATTTGTTCTTGTGTTTAAGTGAAACCATCTGCTTTTTTTTTTTTTTTTTTTTTCTAGCTCCTTTCTAGCTCATCTTTAAACTCAGGAGATGTTTTAACCTATAAAAACCCAGTGCTACTTTTATGGCAGTTCCCAAATGAATTTTACTCTTTCTTAAAGGCTTAAATTTAATTATGCATTTTAAAACATCTCCCTGTGGTCTACATAAACTGTAAATGCTCTGCTTGGGTCTGAATTCTTCATTAATTCAACTCCACATCTTCAACCCTATTTCTGAGTAACGACACAAGAAGGTCATTTTGAGCGCTGGCCCTTTAAGTGCACATGAGCCACTTCAGGCCCCGCCTCCTCCAGGTTGTTTGCTGTAAAGCTCTGTTCTGTTCAACCAACAACTGAACATTTTAGGTAATCAGCTCGAAGTTTGGACATATTTTCAGTTTTTATTACAACCGCTGCTGCTAACAAACTCGGAGAAATGTTCGCCGGAAGACCTTATATGTGGAAATATTGTGATGTAACTAGTTATAGACGTAACAAATTTAGAAGGAATTAAAAAAGGTTGTAAAAATCAACAAGATTTTTGCTCAAATTAATATAAAGATAGCTTTTCAGCACCTGGAGGGTCCAAATTAAAACTTTATGAACTATTAGGGTCCAAATACACAAATAAATGAACCTAAGACTAATAAAAGTGGGTTTGGCAAAATATGACCCCTTTAAGTGATTTATGACCATTTATTATAACATTATTCGCTGTATTTTGCATTTTTCAGTGTAAATCATATATTTCCCTGCATTTCATTTACTGATCATGCAGATGTTCACAAAAGCTCAGAATTAAGTTGAAGGTTATGAAATTAAAAACACAGAAAACTGAAGAAAAAAACCCCCGACATTTTCAGTAAAATATATCATTAACTGAACATAAACCCAGTGTGTCCATCCACTGTCATTGATCCAACTGTATGGGTTTTACTGGTGAATCAATGTTACAGAAGATGACGGTGTTTCTACATTTACTACAGAGCCTCTGAATGTCCAAATGGGTCATATCTGATGACCATGAAAAGATGACAAACTGCATTTTACACCAATTATTCACATATATAAATAAGACTAACAGATCAACAGGTATTAAACATTTTACAACAGTAGACGATTTAGTTCAATGGTGGATGTTTGGGCTTTTATGGGTTAACAATCACCAAACACTGGGTTTATTCAGCAGTTATTTAGGATTCTTTCTTCCATGGGTCTCTCTATCCTCTCTTTCCAACCTGCAGAATAAAAAAGACTCAATGGTTGACACAAGAACCAAGACACTAGGTTCTGCACTGGTTCTGTGTTAGTGGAAAGGAGTGGCTGATCACCCCGACAGTTTCAAATGTATCCGGGAAGCAACAAACCAATGAGAAGGCCTGAGGCAATTATTACATAACTGCCTTTTAGTAATTATATCAGCTAACTACAGTTACTCTGTATAATTGCAATAAGTGTGTCTATTCATCTGTGTAAATACAGTAGGGCAGTTTCAACTGAAATATCAGATGCTCCATCATCACGTTTTGATATAATTTACTGTGTGAGATTGGACTGACTCCCTTTAAATGATTTCATGTCATTGTGCCCCTCTCATATCAAGGTTCTTCACTCTTATTAGAACCTGCTATTACCTCCACCACAGCAGCATGGAGATTATAGTTATAGTTACAATTTACAGTGTAGTTTATAATTACTACAGAGCAATACATTTTGGATATTTATCAAACCGTAGCTGGTTTGATTAAAATTTACCACCAAAATGTGAAAAGTGTTGCTGAATGTTTAGTTCACTGATTTATTTCTTTCATGTATCTTTGAATCATTGATTTCTGGAATGGTAAATAAAATGCATATTTGCACATTTGTATGAAGAGGATCAATGAGTTAATGAGTTGATGTTAAGGTTAAATATAGGACTGAGATGTCTTTATGTTGGTTTGTTCTCTCCTTATGCTGTACGCTTCATAATAATGTAATAGCAGAATAATTTAAAGGCAATCCTGGAGCAGAACCCAAGATTTTCTTTTTTAGCAGTCACACAGAGGTGTAAATGCACATTTTGCCCATTGTGTTTTACTGTGATTATTATGGTTAAAATAATATTCTGAGTGCCTTCTATTTAGTAGTATTTTTTGTGAATTCCAGTAAATGTTGCATATTGAAGTCCAATGTGTTTGGTGCAATTTATTTGTTAAAAAGCCTAAAAGGAAGAAAGGACTTTGTATTTTATTCATGCTTTCCAGTGTTCAATGCCAATAAATGGCTCCTCCACCTCATTAGATGTACTGTATATGTGCAAATAATCTACAGTTAGGCTTATACTATATCACTGACATAAAATGAACAAAAATACAATTCTTAATCACAATTATTAAATGAAAATTTATCATCAACTAAACTGTCCTCATTCTGACATTTTTAATTTAAATTCTATATTTATAGAAATATTTATGTAAATACCAAATTTCTTATTTTTCTTTAAATTTTTCATGAGTGACTGTTTGTCTATTTATGTCATCCCTGTGATGAACTGGTGACATGTCCTGGGTGTACCCTGCCTTCGGCCTTAATTAGCTGGGATAGGCTCCAAGCACCCCCATGACCCAAGTGAGGATAAAGTGGGTTCAGAAGATGAATGAATGAATGGATTTTTCACTTGTTTGTGGTTTTGCTACTTGTCATTTTCTCTGCACTTTCTTGTTTAAAGTTGCTGCTGTTAATTGCGAAATGTCCCCATGGTGGGATAAAAAAGTCTTGTGCAGCAGCTTCTGTAGTCCTTAATAAATGTTTCACTTTTTTATATTTCACTTAAACTTGTTTGTGAAAATAGTCAAAAAAAAAAAAAAATTATGTCCAATAACAAAACAAACAAGAGCGCTCAGTGAGCGCAAACCTCCGCCAAGGCTATGACATCATGACGTCAAAACTGCTAGAGATATTGACGTCATGATTTACCACATGATAGCAGGTGTGACCCTCTATCATCCCACAAAGGCACAACTCAATTGGCTGAATATTGACAGACATGATTTTTTAAAATTTTGCACAATGATGAGAGATAGGGATTTTTTCAAAAATCCTGGATCCAGAGATTTATCCGGATCATGACCAAAAGTTAATGGGAACATCCTTGGGTGATTCTCTATCACTGGTGAAAATTTCAAGAAAATCCGTCCAGTAGTTTTTCTGTAAAGTTGCTAACAAACAGACACACACGCACACACACACACACACACACACACACACACACACACACACACAGACAAACAAATAAACGCTGGCAAAAACATAACCTCCTTGGTGGAGGTAATGACCAGTACCTCAAACAAATTGTCAGTCTGGGAAGCTTAAGGTGCTCATAAGGAGTGATCCATGAGGGGAATTTTTTCTTCGGGCACATTAAGTTGAAAAGTTGCATAAAAAGTCTTTATTCAGATTCACAGAGACATGGAGAGGCTGATTTACATTCACAACTGGGATTCTGATGTCTTACTGCAGTTGCTGGGACAGATGTGGTAATACTGGGAAGTGTGCATACTGAGTCACGTCTGGCAGGAGTGTGTACGTGCATGTGTGTGTGTGTGTCATGACTCTAGGCTTTTTTGCTTGGAGGTTTAAAGTCTGGTCGCACATGTGCACCAAGAGGCAGCCAAGCAAGCTGGGGGAAACAGTTCACAAAATCCAAAAATACAGCAGTTTGTTGCTGTGGTCGATTTATAAAGAAAGGTGGATGGAAAACAAGGGCAGAGACACACAGATCACTCACACACACCCAGATATATGCATGTGCACGCACACACACACACACACACACACACATATACACACAAAAGAAATGAGTCATCAGTGAGTATGTGAAAGGGGTTTAAGAGGCTCTAATTGCATCTGGTGAGAAATATAAAAGCAGCTTCTCGCACTGACAAGAAAAAGGGGGGTGAAGACGGAAGATGAAAATAAGAGTGAAACATAACTCTTATCAAGAATTAATTTATATCCATGAACCTTAACAATATTACAGAAAAAATTTCAATAATTTATGTCGTACATATGCTTTACGTTCAAGTAATTGCACAGAAAAAGAAAATCTCTTTTTAAAAGCCTGCCTTTGCGAGTGTCTGAGAGCTGGCATCTGCAGTATGTGTAGCCCAATGGTGACATTTGCGTATGTGTGGCTCGATGGTGACATTGAGCGGCGCTTCACCCCCGCGTCATTAAATCCTTGCCGCCAAACCCATTAACACCCATTCTCTCCAGAGAACTCCATTTACGCAATGCTCTGGTACAGCAGCGCCGAGGTGGCATCTTAGCCAAGCGTCGTCGCTCGCATGCTGAGCCTATTCCCGTGGTACGGTCGACACAGCGAGGAGGGGGACTCTGGGAAGAAGAAAGTGGCGTTCGGCAAGGCCATCTGGGTATCCCATCTGCAACGTGGTTATGGATGCGACTCTTTCGTTTTGGCAGCCTACAGCGAGTGATTAGCGGCAACAGGCACTGATGACAGGGGCGAGAGGCTCCCCAGACGTCTCAAATGACGCGGAAGGCTTCTAATAATAGGACGCTGTTAGAATGATTAGCTCAGTAACCTGGTTATCACCAAAGGTGGAAGACTGAAGGTAAAGAAGAAGAAGGGTGGCAATCTATGACCATTCTGCTGAACTTGTACAGACTGATGTAGGACTTGGAACATACTCCCTCTGAAGAAAGGAAGTCTCCAACAGTAAAAGGTTTTCAGAGCATGAAAAAAAACCCATGAAAATCTTGGTAATATTCCTGAAAGGATTTTTTTCATTAAAATCCACACTATTGAAATCCCTCTGGTCAATTACAAGTCTGAATTTATACTGTAGTATGTGGCAGGCTATCAAACACAATGCACTATACATATATTTGATTATTGACTAAAAAATGTCTTAATTACCTCGTTTTCATATTGTAATTCAACAGATTTCTGCACCTTCTCTTTGCTGTTTACAGGCTAATCCTTGTAATGGAAGGCTTTGGCAGGGTTTAGCTGGTCAAGTGTTTTTAGAGAGGTTGGAAGGTGACTTAATTTATTTACAGATGACTGCTAAGAGTCTGTCAGATGTGTCTCAACCGCTCCACTTCGTGGCTTGTCACAGAAGCAAATATGGCAGCTTCTTTAACCATCTTTTGGAGTTTCCTGTAGTGGAATAAAACCTCATATAATCTATGTTTACCTTCACGCTTTTGGTTTGGACTGAAAACATCAGACTTCTGTGAGTTACATGCACCTTGTTGTGGTTATTTAACTTTAAGTGTTTGATGACTGATGGAGGTGCTCTTCTGGCCAATAGAAATACAGGAAGTGAGCTCCGTAGTGTGTGCAAACCAACTTCTGCATTCCCCTGCAGGCTTAATAGGACTGTGACGGAAGACTAAGACAGGAGCAACATAGTTTGGTATATTTTGGTAACAAAAATGAACACTTGGAAAACTGTATTCACTAGGGAAGTAGACTACACTGCAAGAGTAGTTAGACAAGTCTCCTTTCAAATTACATATTACCGTACTTACTTTTTTTCTTTCTATTTTTTTTTTTTTTTTACTTTGGGATACATTTTATTCCTCCTTATTAGTTATGTATTTTGTTACCATTTATCCGCATGAGGTCTGCTCTATATTTAGACTTAACAATTAGCTTGAAAACTGTGCACGTTTCAAGCCAAAATGCTGAAAATTTGGCTGTTCATTTTTAATTTGCAACACTTTCCACTATTTGGCAGATCTTCGGAAATGATCTGTAAAGTCTATTTTTTAAATGTACTATTTAAGGGAATAAATATCTGTTATTTATATTAACATTCCAAGCACTGATTAAGCCTTGAACACCTAAGTTACCGGTATTATTAATAATGAACAATGTTAAGATAATGGCATTTTAACTTGTTTGTAATAGATATGACAGACAACATCTTATATATCTTTAAATCATAGACATTCTGGCTCCTTTAGGTTCTATTACTGAGCTACTGTCACATACACTGCGTTCACCGACCTTTACTCTCCCGTGCCATCTGCAATGCCTGCAATGATGTCTTTGGACTAATCTCCAGTTGGCACACCAGCACTTTGGCATGGATGAGGGATGGGAGGGTTTTCTGCAGATCCTCATTGTTCAGCAGCATGTTGGCCCCGGCAACAATCACAATGGCATTTTCGCCTGCCCACAGTCAACAAAAAAGCAGAAAAACTATAATGAATTATTTACTTCTTCAGTGTTAAAATGTATGCTCATATGAAGATCTCTTCAGTTCCTGTCTGTTATGTGGTAAAAAAGAAAGTAACAAATGCAGAAGGACATCCATATCAGCTGGGAGCTAGAATCTGCAGATATTCAGTGTGGTTTGATGTACTTCAGCATCTGTTTATATGAGTGTGTGTGTGTATCCAATGACTATGGTCACTTAAGCAGTGGTGAGTCAATAGATGAATGTAAGTACACACTGTGGGCATATGTGTAGGCATCAGCATGAGTAACAAAGAGTGTATGGAGAGCACACTTAGTTTTTGTGTGAGACCATTTCTACAAGGTGCTTTAAGTAGGGTGGTATTAGCAAGAGGTAAAACCATTTACCTGCATCATTGACAATAATGGAAGCAGCTCCGGTGGCTGCCTCAGATGTCTGTCCTACAAAATCTGAGACAGGAAGGAAGACACAAGGAGTAAAGCCAGAGCATCAAAGTATCCACCATTTGTCTTTATTGCACAAATGATTCTGAACTCAAAGGTTCCATCAGACACACCTTAAAGATAAAATATCAAGACACAAAACACTGCTATATATATAGTGCCTCATTCTTGTGACTATGACAACCAGGCACCCTGCAAATATCCAAAGTTTTTTACAAAGACAAACTTTTGAGGAGAAACATCTCTTAAAAGTTTAACCTTTACTGGCTCCAACTTTTGGGTCTTCTAAAAACAGAGAAACAAAATAAACCACCCGAAAAACTTTAGCAACAGCAAAAAACTGACAGAATACAGGTGGCATTGTGAGAAATCATTGCTCTAAATACTTTAAATGGCGATTCTTTTTGCCATGCACTATCAAAATGGAATCCAATACGGCATGTAAAGCAACAACAGTCTTATTTTACCTGTGTGTACACCATTGTCCTTGAAATTCTGGATATAACTGTCTCCAAAGAAGTCTTTACCAACCTAGAAAACATTGAAGGCAAAACGATTACAACAAAGAGAGTGTCAAGCAGGGTCAGACTTGGTTAGCGGCAACTTTTGAAAAGTAGTGTACTCAAACCTCTGTTGAGTTGGTTTTTCGTGTGCCCTGCCAGCATACTGGCATGGTGCCGCCGCCGAAAATGTGTAAAAACGAACACACAAAGTCAACAAACGCACACACGTGCAAACACACGACCAGCTGCGCCAAGCCTTGAAGACACGATAACCCCGCCTTCACGCCTCTTCATACCCACCTCGCTTTCGTTTTCCTTCCCTCCTTCCCCTCTTCCCCTGATCCGCACTGGGATGTCCACATCTGTAGCTACTTTGGGTTGTAGAAGGGGTCCCCACCTTGCCCCGAGGCGCTTACAACGAACCCACGCTTTCCAAAAAACGTGCCAAAACGCCGGCACTTGTAGTTGCCTGTGATAATGGGTTGGGATGGTATTGGCTGCTTGGCCCCATTCTCTTTGAAGAGCGGCCTTCCGTCTTGGATGTTTTTGACAAGCCCGGGTGTCTATTTTTGGGTTCTCCCCATGCCCGGAGAGCTCCTCCCGCACTAGGTTGTTATCGATCGGGCCTCTTTGTTCTGACAGAGGTGGGGCTTCGGTGCTTTAGTGCTCGGGTTGAAAGGCCACTCTCAGACTTACTGATTGGAGACTTGGGGTTGTATGGTATGGGAATAGGCTTGTTTGAACGAGTGCAAGCGTGGGTGGGCATATGCATGCAGTATGGTATTGATCAAGAGAAAATGAGCCACGGAGAGTTGAGGTTGTAAAATGACTGAAGTGTGAATGAAGGTTTTTAGGAGTTAGAGTTGTTAAATAGTTTGCACACTGTTACAGCTAATGGCTGATTATTTGTACTGAGTAAGATGTGGATGAGCCAAAGTTTGTTTTTTTCTACATTCATGGCCAAATGCATGTTAAGATACAGCAAATCCACATAAACACGTATACCTCCTTCAGCAGAAGTGGGTGGGTTTAAACGTGTTGTTGTGTTTCACCTTGCAGACCATGGCGGTCTTGGCTCCCAGTCTTGCAGCTTGTACACACTGGTTGGCCCCCTTTCCTCCAAATCCAATGAAAAACTTGTGACCATGGATCGTTTCACCCGCTTTGGGTAGCCTTGGTGCCTGGCTGAGGGTGAAACAAACAGTTAGTACACTGTCAGTAACAACAGATACACAATAAGTATTCATCTAATTGGAACAGAAACAACAAAATCAACTCCTGAGTGTTGGCCGGTCATGTATAAAAGTAGAAGTCAAATCCACACATAGAAGTCAATTCACTTTTTCATCTTCATAGTCTCTTGACATGACAGATAAAAGTTTTGCTCAAACTTTAAAACAAGCTTTTAACATCGTAAGTAGTCTACTTTGGACCCAAACAGTGAGGAAAGATGTCAAAATGTGAAGACAGACCCTCAGGGCCATATGCTTCCTTGGTCAAGTTTTTACCATTTTAAAATGTGCACTCTAACAGAGGTTGCTGTAGAGTTTATAAAGGACTGATTGGATCTTTTTGTCTCTTGAAGGTCTTTCACATAGAGGTTAACAAAATACAAACGCTGCCAGATGAATTGGGCAAAGGAAACTTTTTCGTAATATTTTCCCCTTTCTCTGCTTACCACAGTAGCAATAAAAACATTCAGAAAATGAGGGTGGAAAGTGCTTCATCATTTTATAAAGTACTATATACTTCAACAAGAGACTTAGTCACATGTACCACTACGAGTGTCTGAAAATTGTCAAATGATGCAACCACTGATATCCATAGATGTCTGAACTTGACATTGGCCACACCAAAACGACCTGACTCATCAGGGTTGGGAAAAGTCCCACCCCTCCCCTTAAGGTATAAATGCTACAGGTGGGTACCCTTAGGAAGAGCTGTCTGTGTCCTGATTTGTCCAATCACAGAGCAGCAGTAGATGGTGAGTAACACATGGGAGAGACAACAGACAGCTTTGCACTGTACGTCAGAACGCTGTGGTTTGGCCCCTGGCCAGAGCTGCCCAGGGCCAGGGGGGTTTGCGGATGGCAAAATGTTGTCATGGACTTGTTTTTCACCCTGTTGTGGTCCATTTTTATACTTGTGTGTGTGAGTGTGTTTGTGGCAGGTGTGCTATTACTGTAAGTTCACTCAATCCCAGGATTTCCAGTAACTAAGACACTGATGGCAAACACTGGAGGTTGTTAGAAATGTTGTTGTTTTTGCACCAGCGTGTGAAAACACTAAAATGCCCAAAGCTATAACAGGATGTAGGGTCAATGAGGCTGAAATGTGGAGACAAAGACACTGAACAAAGGTAACACATGTAAATACACAAACATCTACACACAAAACTCCTTCACATACGATCTATTCTTGAAGTGGACATCTTAGTAAATGTTTCCCACACACTAACACACACTACTAACTCCAGTCTTCAAACTCATTCACACATTAAAAGACATTTTTCAATGCAACTTAGAAGAAGAACCCTGACTCTAAATTCAGATTTAAGTACTTTTTTATATACTGAATACACGCTACAAGATCATTCCATTATTTTGAACAGTGCAGTTTTTTTGAGACTGAATTCAGTGTGTTTGAAAATTAAATGACCTTGCATTGTATGAGCGGATGTGAGATATTCAGTGGGATTTACAACACTACAAATGTATAAACACTCAACTTGGACATCTGTAAGCTTTTAATCTTCAAATATTCAACCATTTTAAAATAATTTTTTTTCAGAAATATGTTTCTTTGCTTTTCTGCAGAGATAATATGATTAAAAGAATACATAGAGTACTGCGCAAAGGATTTCAGACAACAATAGGTTCTTCATTGTGTTTTAATGATCACATATATGCATTTCTGAGTCTCTGCCTTAATCAGACTATCACTGGAACACACAGAACATAAATAAAGACTGTTAAAATCAGACTAAATATTATACAGCATTTAAGGATTATTTGGAGGAAAAAGATAGCTCAAGAAGAACTGAAAGAAGCTGGACATAATATACTACAAGGCTAATTATGAGAATGCACTGTCTTTTGCTTGTTGCAACTACTTAATTTGTTTTTTAGTGTTGTTTGCATATATTTCCTGAGAGACTAAAAAAATAAATATGTATTACTAAAACCCTCCAAGAAAAATGTTACACCCCACAGACTAATTAGCTATCTATACAGAACTATGGTTTTTGGATAGCTACGTGAGCAGAGATGCTAGAGATGCTACGCTAATTGCTTCCAGAAAAGAGAGCTTTACCCATCTTCTCATCTAAGTCTATATAAGACAGGAACATTTTTATCCTTTTTCCCTTTATTCAATATTCAAAAAGCACCGAGCACAAGGTTAGGTTATTTTTGTGAGACCCCCTTAACTCTGTTATCTGGTATCAGGATACATCCACAGGTTATTCCACCAGTTCTCCTGCTTTGTTACCTTGTTTAGTGCACGCTGAGATTTTTTTTTTTTCATAGAGGAAGAGGTGTTTTTTTTTTGTTTTTTTGCAAGTCACAGTTGATCTTGACATTTAAGAGCTTGTACCAGTTATTTAGATGGTCATAAAATTGCAGTGCTCTCCTATAAGTAGAACTTCAGTAGGTCAAATCGGCATCGCAAATACAAAGTGTAACATAATGACTCCACATTTGGCCAATTGCCGCCTAAGACAAATGACATGTAACATAAACAGATTTCCAAATTCCTAAATAAACCCACCCACGCCTCTTCATGCCCAGAGAGACACTTGGCAATTGTTGTCTGCGGTGAGTGCACCAAACAAACAGGGCTGTTATGTGCTAAAGTGCAACCTTGGTGCGTTTTCTCCCACGGAACCAAAAGGCCAAAGCAGGTGTGCAGTGACGTGAAGTGTTTGCTTTAAGGCTGGCTCTCATTTCCCTCTCCTCCGTCTCTATTAAAGTCATTCCTCAGCTGCTGGTGAGCAACAGGGGGAAGTAGACTGGGCCAAAAACAAACTGAAATGTGGCTTCTATAGTTTGAAGTGTAGCAGGTCTTTCCAGTTGCAGACACAGTACAGTGCGTTCCACAGTTTGTGCTGATTAACTGAAAAATGTATAATATAATGAAACTATTTGGTTTAAACTTCTGCTCATGTTGTAATTCAGCAAATAATTTATGAAACCTATTAACCCTAGAGCAAGGGTCAGCAACCCTGGTCCTAGAGAGCCGCTATCCTTCATGTTTTAGATGTTTCCCTCATCCAGCACACCTGAT
>JAQQZY010000016.1:11158054-11171840 GCA_030068375.1 Ostorhinchus rueppellii | reverse complement strand
GATAGATAGATAGATAGATAGATAGATAGATAGATAGATAGATAGATAGATAGATAGATAGATAGATAGATAATGTATTTGGGGTTATTAACACGTGGATCTGCTGTTGCTGCACTTGTTTCTTTTCTTTCTTATACATTGCACATACAAGCATTTTTTTTTTTGTCATAAAGTTTGTTATTTTCTTTATCAGTTGCTTCTTTTTCTTCCAGACTGGAGAGTTTTCAGCCCGTTTCCTTCTCAAACTTCCTGTGGACTTCAGTAACATCCCCATCTATCTCCTAAAGGTAGTTAACCACCACGTCTATACACATTTTACACACAGCGACAAATGTTTCTGTTGTCATGGGAGACGTTCTCCAAAATGAAACGATTCCTCAAGTTACGATGATTACAGATGTTTATATGGGTTTTTTTTTTTGGGTTTTTTTTCACATGTGGGCAATCGATGACAGTAGGGTATATTTATATGAACTTGAAGTATGTGTGTGTTTCTGTGTGTAGAGTACGGTCTTGGGGGCTGTGAGTTGACTAATCAGCAAGCCGTCACTCTCGATCTGCTCTGAGCCGCGTGGTGTCTGCAGGCAGCTTAGCCCTCCCTCGCCATTTTCTCTCTCTCTCTCTCTCTCTCTCTCTCTCTCTCTCTCTCTCTCTCTCTCTCTCTCTCTCTCTCTCTCTCTCTCTCTCGTTCATAATTGCCTTCACTCCTCTCTCACTCTCTCCACTCCTCTCTCCACTCTCTGTATCTCTACCCCCTTCGTGCATGCTGGAGGCCCTGGCTCTTTGGCCTTTTCCAGCCCGGCCTCTGTTTATGAAGGGAAATGATGGTAAACATAAGGGAAACAGCAACCATCATCAGTCTCACATCAGCCTTTGTCCCCATGTCTCTCAGACCGGGAGCTACGGAGACTCGTCTCCCTCCGCAGGCTTTGAGTGGACTCATCCAAAAGTCCAAGTCATATCTCAGAGCCACGATGCTACTCATGATGAGATTTTTTTTTTTTTCGTTTTTTTTCTTTTACCTGCATGTCTTCAGGCAGGAAGGTTTCCAGACTCAGCCCTGAGGGGAGCTTTATTGGTGACATTTTTTTTTTTTCAAATAAGCATGCTGTCACTTGCTGGAGACTTGGGGAATTCTGTGCGAAGCCTTTGAAAACTGAGGCAGACACACTGACACCTTTAACCAGTGGGTGGTGGCAGCTGTATAGCCAGTGACACAGCGTTGTCAAAAAAGAACTCTCTGTAACATTAAGTGATTTTATTAGAGACGAAATCTGGGGATTGGATGTACATTGCTGTCACACTGATCATATCATGTTCTAAGCTTCAGATGCCCATACACACACAAACTCACAGTATTATGCTGTATTTGGCAGCTAGGGTATACATAGTATCACCATGGGAGCACTTGAAGACTGAGGAAGAGAGTCGACTCACAGAGAGGAAAGTAATGAACATCAGCCTACACCTTGTCCACCTACGCATTACAGAGGAACAAGATTATGCAGCATATAGGCTGGACTCTAAGAACACAAATGTACTGTATGCCAAACCGATGACCTGAATTTTCACTTCGACAGTTGTCACGCAATTAGCTCTGTCAGTGTGAATGCTGTCTTGCTTTCTTGAGTCAGTTGTTTTTGTAGATTGCACATTTCTTTACATATTCATATAGATGCGCTATTACAGACCAACGAAGTGCATCTAAATCACTTCAGCGCCCATGTTTATTAGGATCCGATGCATCCCGAAGCAGAAACATATACGCTACACACTGTAAAGAAACGCAGGAATCACAAGTTTGTTGAGCGGAAGCTTGTTTGCGAACACGTTTGCCCGTTTGACTTGCAAGTGGCAATTTGTGGAAATACTGTGCACATGCATCACCTCACCAGCCTTCCTCAGCTTATGGGTCATTGTTTCAACCAAGCAAAAATAGATCTGTTGATTTCTATTGCTTCAATCTTTACAAACATTCAGATTGCCTTGAAAAGCCACTGACTACAGCAGAACCGTTAGTTTTCAGTCCAGGTTTATTAACATGATGCTCGGCTTTGCACAAAATTAAGCAGCAAAATAATATTGATTGCAACATTCCTCCAGACAAAAACATATGAGACTTTTTTTTTTTTTTTTTTTGGGTTAGCTGACATCCTGATAAGGAAGACAGTATTATTCTGCAGTGCCTGTCAAAACAAGGAAAAGTCAGGGTGAAAAAATATTTGGCTGTTGTTGGGGAAACATTGCGGTGATGCTTCTAAAATATCTGCATCATTGACACATCTATTTGGTCTTAGTTAAAATAAAAGAAGTACAGCAACTAGAGACTGTGCAGAAACATTAGCATCAGAGTTACAGCCTCTTATCAGCAGGTCTGTCTATACAAGAGTCAACACTTGAAAAATCTAAAAGGTGTTGCATTGCAGACAGAAGATAAGCCCACAGCCAGGTACTGTAGGTAGAGGTCAGACTGTTGACCCTGATTTGAATCAGCCTCCCCATCAAATCCATGGATGTCCTTGCGTTAGGGGGGGATTTGGCACTGAAGCGGAAATCTGTTCAGACATAGGCTACTCTGCACTGCTGGTGAATGCCGAGATGTTGCTGGTGGGTGCAGAGCTGTGGAGGACGACTGTTACCTGGAGCGAAGCATCCGCGTGGTCTGAGCTCACCACAGTGGACATGTTTACCTACCTCCATGGACTACCCAGCCTCAGGGAGAGGGGAGGAACTCTAGTTTATTTATTTCTTTATTTGTTTTAAAGGGGGCAGCCTGTCATAGTCAGAGGAGTTAGAAGGACAATGAGAGATGATGGGAAGAAATGCACACAGATGGACTTGGGCTGTGTTCTCCCTCTTATCGTCTCATCTTGTGCCTTGACTTCTGGGTTGTTATCTACTTGAACTTACTATTACTCACATAGTCCTGGCTTTGGCATTTGTTATATAGCATATTTGTGCATATTGGTGAGCTCATGCCATGTTATTTGTAGTTGTGATAAAATGTGTTTGATTTCTCCAGGAAGGTAGCTGTTCTAATTTCATCACACATACAGCTTCATGCCACTCTCTGCTGTTGTTTTAACCGCAAATAAAAACATATATTTTCCTCTCATTAAAGCCATGACCTTTAGTTTAAAAGATGTCCCGTTTGCATGCCTTTTCTTCAGATGTCTGTCTTTCCATCCTTACTCATAAGTACGTATACGTATGTATACGGAACAGCGGCTTGTCTCCAAATGTCCACACTGATCAGGAGGAACTGAGTCCACATTCGTGACAGTCCTCTGCTCTCGCTTCACTTGAGCTTTATTTCCTTCACAAGCACTGAGCCGTGCCACCATTTCCACAGCAGTTGCAGTCTGTGTGTGTTGGTGTGTTTTATGGTTGGAGGCCTCAGGCAGATGTCATTGATCTAATATGTTGATGTTCCAGGTGACCCAAGTCTTATGAAGTAGCTGTTTCATGGAGACTGCTGTTTTATTCTAGTGTCATTTCACAGAGCAATGACAAATGAACTACGATTTAAAAAAAAAAAAGGTTTCTAGACTTTCCCATCTTGGTATGATCCACTCAGATGCACTTTGCTAAGGTTACTCAGAGTTTTATTTGGACATTTTGAGCCTAACAACCAGTATCCTACTGCCCCGGGTGATTTTTGCCTCCTTGAAAAAAATGCACAGCTTACCTGAAGGCAGGTTGTATTGAGCTCTGGGCATCCCCACATCCTCATTTTGTCTCTACAAGCTGTGCATGCTTCAGCAAGAGCACTTAACATCTAATTATTTTTACTCTAATTATTTTTGGTCGCTGTCCTAGCCTGCTTCCACCCCCCACACATGCACACACTTTAACCTCTGAAGCTGCAGCTGACAGGGGAGGGTCAGGGTGAAGCAGAGCCGTGGGCTCTCGCTCTGTCTTTTCATTCGCTTCTTCCAGCGTCACCGGCTCGATTATTTCTGTACCTCCTATTCTTTTCCTGTCTTGTTATTTTTTTTCTCTCTCATTTATCCAAATATCTGGTTTAATTAGCCTTGGGCAAATGTTACATTGTTTAACAGTTTTTAAAGAAGTAAAAGAATAAACACACAAACTGTTAAACGTGAGGAAAGGAATCAGACCCTAAGTGAAGCAGAGGTCACGTCAGTTTTGACTGCATTTGTTTTAATGATAAACTCCTGCTCCTGTCAGAGTAGTTAAGTGCTACCAATCAACATCAGAAAACACTAGATCTGGGGGAGAGGAAAAGTTCCTTCTAATGATCCCCTCAAAACATGTTCCTGACAATCCTCAGGGCTGTGTTAAACAAACAGCTCTGTCTTCCACCTCAGTAACAGGAGGGTGAGGGTGGAGCTTCGAGAGGCTGAGGACAGATTGAGGGTATTTCTGGGGAAATGGCGGGGGAGTGCAAGGGCAGGCACATTACAGTGTGGCTGTCTGTGCAAAGAAGTAAGACGCCATGTCAGGTCCTCACTATTGTCATGACATACAACACAGGGCTGGCTGCTTTTACCCGAAAACTTGACCAGGGTTACACCTGAAACTTGAACAGCACACTGAGCACAAGGAGGAGTCAAATCCTGTATAGTAAAGTATAGTATAGTACTAGTCATTCATAGCCACACTACAGTACTGAAGGTAAGTCTAGCACCATCTACAATCATTCTGGAGTAGGGAAAACCCTCTCAGGGTTGTTTGGAAGGGTTTTATTTCTTGAAATGAATGCCAATCATCTTGGATGGTGCTAATCACAGGATACAGCGACAATGCCTTGGCAAAATGGTGCTGGGGGGGTTGTTTTGTTGGAACATGTGCATATGGAGTAGCAAGCCATGGTATTAACATGACTAAATCCCTGCAATAACATCACATATATAAATATGCACGTCTTTGTCAAAACGTGCCATTTTCAGTTGTGGTTCGTGTTGGTCTTTCACGTCACAAAAACAGCAAAGCGCAGAGAGCGGAAGGGAGGAGAATTCTGACTGAAATAGTGACCCAATGACTGGATTATTCCAACAGAGTACATCCTGTGAGTCAGAGTATTGGTGTACTACACCTTTGAATACTGTTGCATTCATAGCTCAGTACTATGATGTGGCCTTTTAACAATTATATTTTACAAAACACAATGATATTTCACAAATCCGTCATTTCACAAAACAGGATATTTCACAAAACATGATATTCACCTGTTCTGAAATATTGTTGCATTTTGTGAAATGTCGTTCTTTGTAAAATGCCATTTTTAGCAAATGATTATATTTTGTGAAATGCTGTGATCTGTCATGTAAGAATAATCCAATAGTTCTACTGTTTAATGAATTACAATGACGAGTACTTTATTTCTTTTCTAAATATGGCTGTGTTGCTGATCTGTGTTTATCGTTATTTCATTTTTATTAGAATTAAAATACCAGATGTTTACTTTGCTAAATAGCTCAAAGGCAAACAGCAGTTCATGGTTTTAAATGTCATTTGAGTGATTAACCTCTGCTCAAATCTTCTGCTGCTTTTACGTCAGTGATTTTCTTTTCTTTTTTCCTTCTTCAAGACATCACAACTACAAAGAATGCTCCTCTATCACCCCTGACCTATCTGAGTTTAAATGTGAAAAGGTCACGTTAGGATACAGATAGCACAGGGTCAGCTATTGATTGATTCTAGCAGCTAAGTAAGTTGGCGTTTATTCAAATCAATTGTTTCTGCCAACCCACTCTTCACCTCTGTGTTCTTGTTTATTGTCTTACATTATATGAAAAAATAATGCTATGTTATGCTATGCTATGCTATGCTAATGAGTTATTAGCTACATAATCATACAAATAACACACACACACACACACACATGTGTAAATATATACTGCTGCAAAATGATCATTTTCTCTCATTTTACCATTTATAGGTATTCATTTGAATACAATGATCATTTTTGTTTCATTCTCTAAACTACTGACTAAGTGGCTCCCAAATTCCAAATAAAAATATTGTTATTCAGAATATGCATTGACAGAACGTGACAAATGATCAAAATAACAAAAAGATGCAGTGCTTTCTGACCTCAAATAATGCAAAGAAAACCAGTCCATATTCATTTCTGAACACAAAACTAAATTGGGAAAACTTCAAACATGAATATTTGGTGGAATAATCCTGATGTTCAATAACAGCTTTCACATGTCTTGGCTTTCCTTCATTGCTGTTGGATGACTTTATGCAGGTCCTAGCAGAGACATTCAAGAAGTTCAGTGATGCTTGATGGCTTGTGACCATCTATGTTCCTTCAGAAGTTTTCAAAGTGGGTTCAGGTCTGCAGATTGGACTGGCCATGACAGGGTCTTCATCTGGTGGTCCGTCATCCACACCTTTATTAACCTAGCTGAGGCCAGGAGCATTGTCGTGATAGAAGAACCAGTCCTCAGAGATTGGGAACATTGTCAAAGCAGGCATCCAGTAGTTTTCAATAGTTATTTTTGGATTCCAGTTACCTCTGTGGTACTAATAGCACTGTTTTGCCACCCAGCTAGTCCTATTACAAGAAGATAGTGATGGTCACAGTACTGTTTTTTTATACTTCTTCTTAAATAAGACATGGATCAGGCGTTTATTCAGTAGAATAACATCTGCTGGTGTTGGAATTCAACAGACACAGGAATGGAATGGCTGTCATGCATTCATACATGCTGATTTCACAGGAAATTGCAGTGGCCCACTTTGCATTCTGTGTTCCCACTGTTTTATTTATTTATTCCCTTGTTTTATGATTTGTGCACAGCACTTTGACCTGTGCTTTATGAATAAAGTTGATATGGTGCGGGATGGTCTCTTAATTTTTTTTCCATAGCTGTATATACACAGTATTAGTGCAGAGGAGTCAAGTTCATTTTAAGAGCATCAAGTTAAGTGAGGAAGATGAAGGTTGAAGTCATGCATTTGACTGTAGTGATGACAGTTAAAATCACAAAAACAGTCAAGTCAAAACAAAACAAAAAAAACATTTAACTTCAGTTTCAAAATAACCAGAACTGTGAATTCAGTCTGATGCATCAAACAGTTATGGCAGTCATAGTGAGTTTGACCTTTGCCCTTGACCCCCAAAATCCAATCAGTTCATCCTTGAGTCCAAGTTTGTGCCACATTAGAAAGATCTAAATTATCTTATTAATTCTCTTATTAAGTTATTTGTGAGACTTCATTTTCATTAGAATGATGACATTAAATCAGAGTGACTATCATTGAAACACTAAAGTCTTTTCAGTGCAAAATTTCTTTTGCCAAGTTTAATGCCAAATTTTGCTTCATTCTGGCAAACGATTCCTGAGATATTTTAGTATGCCAACAGACAGAAATGAGGTCACAGAACCCTTGTCCCTTACTTATTAAAATATTTTCCATTCATCTTTGAGTCCAGTCAAACATTTGTGCCAATTTTCTGTCATTCTGTCAAACTGTTCCTGAGATATTCTAAAAATAAATAGACATAAACATGCTTGGAACCAAACCAACCAGTGTGGACAGACTCACCGTTTTATACAAATACACCATGGATGCATCTAGAAAGCTCTAAATGATATCTTAAAATGTTGCGTAAAATGTTACTATATACCACAGTGAGCCATATCATGTACATAGTATGTTATTTTTGTGTCTTTAATTAGGGAAAAGGCAGAAGCCAGAGCAGCCGTCTTTGAAATGGAGTATTTGCGGAACCGTCTTGGAGCACGTTATACAGCTGTCTTAATATAGAACATCATGTTTGGTTTGTTTGTACATTTTAGATATGAGTGCGTTTTGGAATATTTACAACAGCTCTATCCCATCACAGCACACATGAAGCTCTTAATTTAATTTCTGATCAGTAGAGACAGGAAATCCTTTTGATCTCTATCATTTTGTTGCAGTGATGCTTCAGACCAAATGACAGTTCAGGACTTATTACCAACTATTGTGCAGTAACTTTTACCTTCGAGCTGTACACTAATCAGTTATTCTTTTTTTTGTGATTCTAAAATCTAAGGGATTGGTGAGATGTCTGTAACATAGATGCTCACGGTTATTGCAAATGTGGTTCTAAGTGATGATTGCGATGATGAAGATACAATTCCTTCATTGCAACATATATAGTTTAGAGTTTTTTGACTCTTATCAATCTCAGCACCTGACTACTCTTTAAAAACACTTTAACTCAACACCTCCTCCTCACAAAGCCCAGATTAAGGCAGCTTGAGGGTGACACAAAGCCACTTATGTGACAGCCTACACTACTGAATCACCACTGGCGACAGAGCACCTTTTTGCTTATGCCAAGCCAATATCCATGCTTGTTTGTCAGTTTGTCCAAATGTTTTTTTCCCTTTTTTGAAGATGTTGTTGTCTGCCTTTTTGCTTTTTGTAAGGACATGGTGGCTCTAACCACTTTCCTAGAGATAAGCCAAATACCTCAGTTTGCAGCAGCTGTGGTTACCTTACATTTCCGGTTGCCACATAATTGTTGCTTCTTCCTCAACCACCCATGAGGCTTTGGTTGTTGCATGTTTTTTTCTAATTTTTTTTTCCAGTTTACGTTCCTCTCTGTATGGCAGTTGGGCTTTTGGAGAAGTCGTGGCTGAAGATAGCCCACTGCATCACATGACTCTTTCACAATGCTCTGTGCAAACCTGGAAAACAGCACTTTGACCACTACATGCATGAATACAAGGACATACACACACGAATGCTCACGTGAAACCCATGAAGTCTCATCACACGAACATGTATGACAAAGGGAAGCATAGATGTAACCTCATGTGAATACAGAAATCATATGGCAAAAAGACAAGACATAACCTTATTGTAGCACCTTTTCCTTTTACCTTTTTGTCTTCCTTTTTATTCTGGGCTTGACAGAACGCTGTGGCCTGTGCGTGACTGTTGAGCATTTGGTGCCAAAGCGAGTGGTTGTAATTTGTGGCCTTGCCGTGCCCTTGCACGGTAAACACTGACTAAGAGCTCAGGAATCTTAAGAGCTATAAAATAATTGCAGGTTACTCCCATAATGCCCAGAGTGTGCTTCTCTTTGCCTCAGCTTTGCCTTTTTCTGTCTCATTTCTGTTGTAAGACCTCTACTGGTGCTATTTTTAAAGTGTGGCGCTCATTTGGCAGCCAGTGCCTCATTTGTCACAAAATGAATGAAAATATAGTTTAATTTTCTGTATAGATAACCACCATCAGTAAGCATTTCAGTTAATGGACTGGATTTTGAAGACAGACACTAGAATCTGACTATACTATGCACACTGCCAAATGACTTATAAGAGCATGTGTTAAAACACCCTATACAGTTTATATTTACTACTACAGTTCCACCACAAACTCAGTCTTGATCTATATTTTACAAGCTTTAATTCAGAGTAAGTCAAAGCATATCAGGATGCATTCATTTAGTTTTTATAGTGCTATTGAAAGTCCTGTTGCTGAGTGATGGCATATCTGTATAGCACTAAGACATGGCATTTACTAGGAAAGCAAGTTGCCCAAAAGACATCGTCAAGTAATTGCCAGTTTGGGCTTCACTAATGCAGTGTACGCCTGAAATCTGAAAAGGCCAGCCAATGCTTCCACGCAGATAAACAATTATGTGGCTTTTAAATGGTGGACGTATTATAGCTTGGTATGCTCTTGAAGATGAATTTAAATGTCAGGAGTAACAGCTCTAAAACAGAAATAAGAAGTGAGGGAGAAGAAAGTGTTAAAATGCTAATTTTCATTCTTGAGATATGATTTCATCTCTATGTGCCTTGTTCTAACAATGTAAAAATAATAAATGTAGATTTCTTATAGCTTATTTCTATAGAGTAATGCTGTTAAATGATACCAAATATGGATAATAAGTGCAATATCTGTTCAATGATGGCTTTGTGTCAAACTGATGACAGGAAATGCTCAGCCCTCTCCTGGCTTTGCTGACACAGCAAACTGAAACTCCTCTGTTGCAAGAGATTCAATAGAGTTGCAAAAGAGGAGGATACAGTGGGCCGGTGGGTTGTGGGTTGTTGATGCTTAATGTAAGAGTTTCATCAGTGATTTCTGAGGAAGGAGACCAGAGAGAAGGCCTCTGTCCAGTTGAAAACATTCACCAACAAGTTGTTGTTTTTTTCATTTGTTACACATGCTAATAAGTCTTGATTAGTAAAAAGCTAAACTGCGGGTAACTAGTTGTTTTTTTTTTTTTTTATTGAAGTATGTAACTGCTAATAATAAAAGGGTTTGAAGGTTGGAGGTCCACAGCTCGGTATTGGATTCGTCTTGTTCACGAGCTCTATGGATTTGAGATCCCTGCTGTGATTACTGCCAGGTGCTCCAACATCTGGAGCTCCACAGCTTTCAGCCTTCTGAGAAAATGTCACACAATGCGAAAGTTAAAAGGGGGAGTCTGGATGAAACTGCTTTCAGTAATAGTGACGTGGCTTTCATCTCGCCCGCATTTCAGACTGTCACGAACAGTATAGCAGTGGCTGTAATACTGAAATCAAAGTACACCTGTATACTAGCGTGTAAACGAATAATATTTGAGGCTAACGGACACAGATGCAGGCAGGAGGATGTTTATTTAATATCTGTGCATGCAAATGGTTTATGAGGCCTCCCTGGAGAAGCACCTGTTGTAGTGTAGCTGAAAATACACCGCTTCGTAAAACACAGCCAACTCTAGTTTGAAATCTATGAAGAACCTTTCACTGCAGGATATTATAAGATTTATAAAATGTTTGAATGTCTGAGTTTTTTGGTTTTCATCATCAACAATTTAATAATTTCCAGTTGAACTACCAACTGCAATGCACTGACTCTGCTCCATGTAAGACCAATTAAAGACTCTTAAAGTTAAATTTAACCCATAAAAACCCCAAATCCTCCACTGATCTAAATGGTTTAATACCTGTGGATCCACTAATCCTATTAATACATGTAAATAATTGGTGTAAAATGCAGATGGTTATCTTTTCATGGTCATCAGATATGACCCAGAGGCTCTGTAGTTGCCATGGAGACACTGTCATCTTTTGCAACATTGATTCACCAGTAAAACCCCTGGAGTTGGATCAATGACAGTAGGGTTATGTTCAGTTATTGATATCTTTGGTGGAAAAAAGGCTTTTTTTTTTCTTCAGCTTTCTGTGTTGTAAAATATTAATCTTTATACTTATGTTGAGTTTTCATGAACATCTACATGATCAGTGAATTAAATATAGGGAAGAATACCTGATTTATACCAAAAAATGCAAAATACAGAGGATAATATCTAATAAATGGTGATGAATAGAAACATTCATTTGGGAAATGACAGAAAGGTAGCACTGGGTCTTTATGGGTTAAATGATGTCCAGCGTCTTTTCTCTCATAGCACCAAAGCCCCCCATGTTTTAGAGTAATTGCATCACCAAAAAGCAGAACCCTGTCCTAACTGACTTTTATGGCGTGCAAGAGGAATGAGTGACCTTCAAAGCTGCCATTATTATAACTCTAAATGCCTCGAAATTTTGTTTTTCCCTTTTGCAACACCCTCCCTCTTGGTAGAAAAGTATGTGTCTGAATTCATTTGAGGAGACTTGCATGATGTGATTTGGTTTGATTAATCCTAGATAATGCAAGACTGAATTGTTCAAAAATGTGCATGTAGGAGAACAGTTAATACAGTGTATGATGGCACTGGGTGATATTTCATTTGCTTTCATCTGTCCTGATCAAACATTACAAATAATACTGGGGGTTACTGTATTTAGTGAATACTTAGCGGCCCCAGAGGTGCTCATTAAGTACTTTGTAGACTTCAGATCTCCTGCATGCATGCGCTTGCAACTGATCACACAGATGATGGGAACAAAAATGTGAGCATTTTGACCAAGCCCAAAAGATGATACAAAGAGTGTTCTTTCCAGAGAAGACTGAAGTTCCAGTTATGATCTGAGAACATCCTTGTGTTGGATTTCAGATCACAATAGGGAGTTTTTGTGTTCTCATGTGTGCTTGTTCATGTCACAAACACCGCCGTGCTAATTAATCACACTCTTCATAAAGGCGTTGTGTAAAAGTCATGAGGTGTGTGAGGTCATGATATATTATGCAAGTTTGACCAGTAAATCGCCTGAAATAGATATGACTTGACATGTAGACAGGTGGATGTACTGTAATACTCAGCGAAATCCTAAAAATAGAAAGCCCGTGGAAACCTGAAAGTACTTTATCCATGTTCTTGTAAATATCAATTTGTGGTTCATGATGCCCACACCCTGAAACACCCTGAGAGCCTAATGTAAATATTTGAACTCGGTCTTTGGGTTATGACATAACCATTACCATTAAACTGCAATAGCACCCTGCTGCTGACTCACCTCAGAGGGCTTTTCAGTTCTAAGAATGGAATCTAAAGACAGGCCAACCAATAGGCTTACCTTATTTTACAACTCCAATTCCAAAAAAGTTGGTGCAATGTGTAAAATATACAGAAAAACAGGATTTAATTCATATTTTTTTATTCACAATCGAATACATAAACATTAAATTGTCCATAGGTGTGAATGTGAGAGTGATTATTTGTTTGTGTCTGTGTCAGCCCTGCAATGCACTGGCGACTTGTTCAGGATGTACCCCAGCTTCACCCATAAGTAGTTGGGATAGGCTCCAGCGACCCTAGTGAGGATAAAGCAGGTTCAGATGATGAATGACTGAATGAATGAATGGATACGTGAACAACCATCTGGAGATTTTTTGCTGTCATCAAATTTATAATTGCCTTTTACCTTATCTCACCCTAACCAATCTGCATCCCATGCAGGCTACTATTAAATACAGTGTCTAATGCCCATGGACAGGCATGACAGAACACGCATTAGGGACTGGCAGATATGCTTTTTTTAATGGCTGAGAATGACATTGATATGTAGTAATCAAAGAATCCAACAGCTGATATTTGTAACCAGCATACATTTGCATTAGAGTGTATCATTTGGAGAAAATGTGAATTAAAGGCAAAAGGTAATTTCAATTTGTGTTTCCTTGTTTGGTTATCAGGGAAGTTGCAGAGATTACTAAACTTTTTTAAATTTAAGGACAAAATGTGCAAAAGTAGTAGTGACTTTCCTTTTGCATTTTTAATAGAGTACAGCTGTCTGTTTACTGTCACTGAATCCAAACGATCACATATTGGACACATCTCGGAAAGTTTTATTCTACGACCACTAGTTCATCATTCTTACATCCGATGACTCTTTCACATGCAGCATCCTTTAAGGTTTGCTGTGCAGTTTCCGTTACAGAAATATGCAGCTCAAACTCTCCCTCATACGTTTTTCATCGTGCCATCACCAAACACTGGCATGGCTTCACAGGCAAACCTAAATGGAACCATACTAGGTAAGAGTAACTTTTACTTCAGGCATAATTACATTTCTTTCTGTCATATGATGTCAAAGGGCCTCCCTAATTAAACTTATGACATTTAAAAATCTGTTTGCTGGAAAATAGATGCTAATTTTCATCTATGTGATTTTCTTCCCCTGCATTTGTGGATCTTAGCTACTGTGCTGTGTTGATTTTTGTCTTTTTGTTGTGAAAGACAACAAATTACCTTTGGAATTTGATTTGTTAACCCTTTATCTGGAAAATGACTATTTTTGGTAATTTCCGCATACAGTGAGTCAACAATCTCAGGTCCGATGTGGTCTCCAGGGTCCGTAAGGTCCACCTGTGCATGAACAGTAAGTGGACCTGCTTTGTTAGGTACCAGGAAGTAATGGTACTAATGTAAGGA
>JAQQZY010000016.1:11082599-11094953 GCA_030068375.1 Ostorhinchus rueppellii | reverse complement strand
CTATCTATCTATCTATCTATCTATCTATCTATCTATCTATCTATCTATCTATCTATCTATCTATCTATCTATTTATTTTATGCTAGTTTGTATACTCTGTGCATCACTTTGGAGACTTTGTGTTGGGAAAATGTGCTATACAAATAAATATGGTATGGTATGGTAAACTTTTTCAGCCTATAAATTAGCATGTGTAGATGCTTCTCAAAGAATATGAATATTTTGCAAGAGTTCATTATTTCCATAATTTAATTTAAACAGTGAAACATTCATATTTTTGAGTGCCATTACATAAAGCAATGTTTTCAGACCGTATTTGGTTTTGATTTTAACCCATAAAGACCCAAACAGCCATCGGTGACCGAAAACATATACTGATGTAAACTGTTTAATACATGTTGACCCATTAATTCTATCAATACATGTAACTAATTGAGGTAAAGGGCAGTTTCCTAGTTTTAATTCATAATCAGATGTGACCCATTTGGACGTTCAAAGGCTCCGTAGTGAACATGGAAACACCATCCTCTTGTAAAACATTGATTCACCAGTAAAATCCATGGAGTTGGATCAATGACAGTGGGTGGACACATTGGGTGGACATTTTTTGCACTGAAAAAAGCAGAATAAAGAGGATAATATTATCATGAATGGTGATAAAACACTTTAAAATGGCTAAACATAAAGAAACATTCATTTGTAACTGCCACAAAAGTAGCCTTGGGCCTTTATGGGTTAATTATTATGGCTTGCAGCTCATGAAAAAAATACAGTACCTCAAAATATTAGATAATTGTTCATATTTGAGTTGAGTATAAGTTCAACCAAAACAGTCAACATATATAAAACAGATGTGTAAACTAAGGTGACCATATTTTGACGTCAGAAAAAGAGGACACTCGGTTCAGGCTCAAGATACTTAATGATATTTGAAGCTTACTGAAAGATGCCATGTGCCTTATAACCAGTATTCAAGTTGTAAAAAAAAACCAAAACAAAAAAAAACAATGGAGGCACTAATTGGTCCCGTGAAAAACAATAAAACCGGACATTTTCATGAATTCAGAAAACACCCCGGGCAGGCTATAAAAAGAGGACATGTCCGGGGAAAAGAGGACGTATGGTCACCCTAGTGTAAACTTCTGAAAAGTATGTTCTTCTATGCAGTCAGTACTTGGTCAGGACTGCTTTTGCACAGATTACTGCATCAGTGCATGGAGGTGTGGAGGAGATCAGCCTGTAGCTCTGCTGAGGTTACTGTGACCTTCAGCTCATGTGGATTTTTTGGTGTGACGTAACTTGCCTTCCTCTTGACAGTAACTGATGAGGGTTCCGGTCAGGTGAAGTGTCCGGTCAATCAAACACAGTAACACCAGGTTCAGTGAACTGTGGACCAGCACCACATCCTGCTGGGAAAGAAAATTAGCTTCTACATAAAACTTATCAGCAGACGGAAGCAGGAAATGGTGAAACTGCAGACTTCTGGATGAGACTATGCAATGTAAAAAAAAAAGAAGTACTTTCAACACCACATAAACTTTTATACACAAAAAACTGTTATTATATGAGTGAAGTTAGTAAATAGGCTGTGCTGTCTTTGTACTTCATCCTATAGCAGGCAAATGACTGTTTTTGATCATTTCTGCACACATTATAAAACAGTGACAGCGACAGTTCCAGTGAGGACAGTGAGGCAACAATCTCAGGTCCAATGTGGTCTCCAGGGTCTGTAAGGTCCACCTGTGCATGAACAGTGAGTAGACCTGCTTTGTTCGGTACCAGGAAGTAATGGAACTAATGTAAGGAATGACGTTCAAAGGGGTGCAGTGGTTAGCACTCGTGCCCCACAGCGAGAAGGTCCTGGGTTCGATTCCCGGGTGGGACCTTTCTGTGTGGAGTTTGCATGTTCTCCTGTGTCTGTGTGGGTTCTCTCCAGGTTCTCCGGCTTCCTCCCACCATCCAAACACATGAACTGATAAGTTAATCAGTTAATCTAAATTGCCCGTGGTGTGAGAGTGATTGTTTTTCTCTATATGTCAGCCCTGTGATGAGCTGGCGACTTGTCCAGGGTGTACCCCGCCTTCACCCTTAAGTAGCTGGGATAGGCTCCATGCGACCCCCGTGACCCTAGTGAGGATAAAGCAGGTTCAGAAGATGGATGGATGGATGGATGTTCAAAGGGATCCTGTGGATGTGGACAGGTGTCTGAATCACCACTTATACAGGTCTCATGTTCTAACATTCATTCATCCATCTTCTGAACCCGTTTTATCCTCACTAGGGTCACAGGGGTCGCATGGAGCCTATCCCAGCTACTTAAGGGCGAAGGCAGGGTGCACTCTGGACAAGTCGCCAGTTCATCACATGTTCTAACATACATGTTCCTTTCACTTTACATGTGGTTTTTGTATATGCTATATATACTTCATGGATTTTTTTTTTTTTTTTTTTGACACTTATGGGTAAGGACTCAAATATGGTAACTTCATTAACCGTGATTTTCTACATGCATTTTTTTTTTAAATTCACAAAAGTAAGTCATTATAGCAACAGACAACAGTCAATAGAATCAAGTGCAGTGTGGGGCCATATTTTACCTGCCTGTTCACTGTACACAAATCATCCCTATTTTTTTTTTTTTACTTTATTTTGCAGTTTTTATCAACAAACATGTAACATACAAATATATGCACCTAAAGTATCGCCCCACCTCCATCCCCTAGGTTCACAAACAAAAACTGAACTAAACAAACAGAAAAATACAGGAGCAAATACAAAAATGGTCAGACATGGTTAAACAGGGACCCCTTGTCACATGTTTGGTGACCTGGGCAGTTGCGACTATCCAATACAGCCAGGGCCAAGATCCATCATTAGAAGTGAAAACCAAATCATCCCTATTTTAGATAACACTTAGCAAGTTAAGGAAATGCCTATTAATAACTAGTGGTTCGTGTTTATCTTAGATTTGACTTTAAAGTGATATTTAAGCTTTGGTAGATGTGCCTGTTATCAGTCCACAGTCACTAATGTTCTAATGACCTCAGTATAAACTTTACTTCATATTTACATGGAAATTGCTCAGGGGATGGTTTGACATGAACTGAATGTTTCTGGTTAACACTGTTGTCTTCCTCCTGTTCACATGCCATGCAGACGGACTGCAGTAGAACAATAACATGATGTTGTGGAGACACTGAGCTGTGTGAGTGTGACTGGCCTTATTGGAGGATATGCGACCAATGAATTCATATCCTTCTCTCCACAATCCCACACTCCGGAGGTCAAGAACGATCAAATTATCCCTCTGCACTGTTGTGTTAGACTGCTTTACATGAGTCACCAAGGCAACCAGTGAATGAAATCACTGAAGGATGGTTACTTTAATTCACAGGAACTGTCTGCCAGTCTGGCTTGCAGCTTCCTTTTAAAGTGATGTTCTTGCACAGTGGGCATCCTGATGAAACCACTGATTAGATTTCTATTTAAAAATCCCAGCTTGCACTAGAGACACTGTGACAGAGCGCACATGTTTGCCATGTATTATTACAACAGACCATGTCATGTGGGATAGGATACTGGTTTGATTGTCAGTATGTGGCTAAGTGAATAGGGAAACCTCCACAAGCAGGTCCAGCTATCTGATGCATGTGTACCATGTGTGTGTTAGCTTCTTAGCTGTTTCCATCATAAACGTGCCAATTAATTGTGTTAATATGTCACTAGTATAGTAGGAGATTCAACTGTCAATCACACTGATTGCTCTATAACCCACTCACCAGCCTCCTAGTCAGCACTTCGGTGCCTACGCGTGTCCCGACAGCACCTGAGCTGTGAGATTAGCCCTGCTGATCATGTTGAGATTGAGCTATTATCCCAGGTCAGGGCAAATGACAGGTGAGTGACGCCAAAGGGAAGAAAACAATAGAAGGCAAGGACAAAAAATATAAAAGGATTAGTGTGAATTCTGAACTCACTGACTCCAGACCCTATACATCTCTTTCCTGCTCATTATTTCGCAGCAAAAGTGCCTCAGAATAAATTCAGTGCTCACAATTGAACGTATGTGTGCACCTGATTAAAGTTGTTTTATTATACTAAAACTTACAGTCGTATATGACATTTCACATCATGACAAAATGGACTTATGCCAAAATGCACTATTCTGTGTGAGGGTTTTCTGGAAATTATGTCTTTTTGTTGCACAGAACTCCTTATAAGTTTTGCAAAATAAGATGTATAGCATGTGAAATACTTATTAAACAGAATAAATTTTATATGTTAATGATTCCTAAATCATTCACTCACTGTACATAAGAGATTATTTTTAGTTTTGTTATCAAGTTCTAGATAGGTAGATTCGTTCTCTATGTTTATGTTTATTTTCATATTTCTTTTTTTTTTTTAAATTCTATTTATCTTAAATATTTTTTATCCTTTAACTCTTATTCCACTGCTGTTCTTGTACTCTGCTGTTGGAACGCTGTAATTTCCCCATTGTGGGACAAATAAAGGTTATCTTATCTCATATTAAATCATATAATAATAAAGAATGAAACTCTTTCTGTGAATTTTTGTTGCCTTCAGGTGCCGTAGGAAATATTAACCCTTTCATGTATGAATTATGACAACCTTAATCAAGATATTTGTCCTGAGTGTTTTCATTCCTCTTTAGCCATAAAAAAATGTAATTGAATCTTTTAAATTAACCTATTTTTCAAGGAGTTGGAAAAATGTCCACTCAGCTGAACACCATGCATTTAAATTTTGAAGCAAAGAAACACGTATATAGTGATAAAATGTGCGAAAAGTATGAAATAATTTTCTAAATATTGCTAATCTGATGTTTTGTCACATTTTAACATTTTCTAATACTAGTTATTACTCACTTTATGGAGATAATAGGCAAAAAAAAACACCTTTTTTGTTTAAAAAGTACTGTTAATTACAGTCTGATACCAATAACAAGCAATTGATTTACACTCACGCATGTTACTTCAGATCAGATTTATCAAGAACAGCAAAGTTATTGTAATGGTATGAATGTCAGTGTATGGGACGGTGTATAATTGTCCACTGTGTTGGTTAATATGGAGCTAAAACAATAAAATCCATGAATATATAAGAGAACAACTGTAGAATAGCTGTCCACTGTAATGACCAGTATGCATGAAAGGGTTAAAAAAAATACCCATAGCAGCCCAACATTAATGCAGTTATGTAACTCTACCTGTTGAACTGAAATAAAGACTATGTTGAAGGATTTGTTTTTCTTATAAAATATCATGTTTGTCATTTGCAGGTGCTCATTCTGATTTGTTGAAGATGATTTGACAATTTATCACTGATTATTACTTTAAAATCTTTTAGCTTTCTAATACAACCTAGATTCTGTCTGTAGGCTGTGTCAATCTGCACACTGTAAAAAGTAAAACATTGAATCAACTTACTTTTTTTTTCTTCAATAGGTCACACATTAAAAAAAAAATAATAGTTGAGTGAACCAAATTAAATTACATTAAAAGTAATTTAATTTGGTTCACTCAACTATTCTTTTCAAAAAATTTTTTAAAGTGTATTCAGTGTTTTGCTTTTTACAGTGTATGTAAGTATAAATGTAGTTCAATTCAGTTTATTTCAGGCTTGGCAAGTTTATGTATGCGGCTTATTTTATACGCATAGGCCGTTGAATGTCATCTAGATAAGTATAAATGAGAAAGACAGTATGAGGTAATAAAGGGGTTCATATTTTTCCTACAGGTGCAGTGTGACCTGCGTCATGACGCAACTCGAAACCAAAAGCTGCGCAAAAGAACGCCTCATTGGGATCTCATTAAGCGTCATTAACCTGCTTCCCTGCGTCATGAGTATGCGCGATCAGGCACGCGTCCAGGTAAGCCTCCTGCTTACATCCAGTAGCTGGTCTGTAGGTGAAATAATTCTGTTGTAAAGGCACGAGGGATGAGATGTTCTTCATGGAGCTGATTCCTGCTGATGTAGGAACGGAGGTCAACGAGGAGAACCTGACCTCCTTTGGCTAAACCCATACAGACCCGAACAGCCTCTGGCAACCAAAAACATCTACTGGTGCGAACTGTTTCATAACTTATAAATCTATCAAAACGGTGAAATAACTGGTGTAAAATACAGTTTATCATCTTTTCAAGGCTATCAGATATGATCCATTTGGACGTTCAGAGGCTCCGTGAACGTGGAAACACCATCATCTTCTACAGTACAACATTGATTCGCCAGTAAAACCCATGGAGTTGGATCAATGACAGCATGGATACCCGTGTTTTAAAGTTAAGTTATTCAAATCTTGGCTGAAAAAAACACTTTTTCTACAGTTTTCTCTGCTTTTGATGTACTAACCTTTGAATTTACTCTGAGCTTTAATGAACTTCTGCATCATCAGTGCATTAAATATAGTAAAATACATTATTTACACTGGAAAAAATGCGAAATGCAGATGTTAATATTAGAATATATAGTCATAAATCGCTTAAGAAAGGTGAAAGAATGGGGGGAAAAATCAGATGGGAGCTGTCACAAGTCTTTCTGGGTTAAGGTCATCCACAGTTTAGAGTTGTAGTTGTAAAAACTCTTCACTTTTTCTGAACTTTTATGAATATCTACATGATCAGTACATAACATATAGGAAAATACATGATTTACACTGAAAAACGTGCAAAATACAGAGGATGATTTTACAATAAATAGTGATTAACCATTTAAGAAAAGATAAATATAGAGGAAAAAATACCACAGAAGTAGCACTGGGTCTTAACGGGTTAAAAAAGTGACACCACGCGCTCCTCAGTGGGCTGTAGTTTGTAAAGTTTGAAGGTACAACTCCGTGAATTTATTATTTATCACCATAATCCATGAAACTAATGAAAAACTAGAGCAATAACGTCTGAGTGACAGGCATCGCATCACACTGTTTGTTGTGTTTTCCAATTTTCACTTAATATCTCATTATGTACTTAAAGATCAAAATTGGACTGGTGCGGGAACAGGACCTGTCACTGTGCCATACCTTGCTTTACCCAAATTGACGCCGATGGGTGCATCTCAAATTATATTATAGCATTAATTATAGGACTATGGCAGATTAGATTTCCCCAAGCAATTTAGCGGAAACTGTGTCGCTTAGCAACACCGACACCGTTGAAAAGCTGAGCTGCTGGCAGATGATAAACATTAATCATTAATTAATATCATTCAAATAAAGATTTATTGAACATCTGCGCGTTTTCTTTAGTTTGTTTCACCAAACTCAGATCTGGCTGCAGTGATCTGACTGCACAGCCTCTTCACTCCACGCAGGGAGTTACAGATCACTGCGCAGGTCAAAAGGTAATGCAGCGAAAATGACACCCAGTAACTCTGGAAAGGGTGACTTATTGGAGAGCTGCGCTACCTATAATTGACGTGTTCACGTTATGAGCAAGCAAAGAAACAAAGTCCCTTCGCCACGACTGGTCACCTCAGAAAACCCCCTGCAGATTATTTCCCCTCAGAATAACTTCCCCGACTGAAGTGCAGCACAAACTTTTTGATGGAGCGACTCTTTCTGGCAAAGATATGCGCAGAAAACAGCTTTAAGAGAGCTCAGCACAACCCGTTATGGTGATACAGATTAAAATAGGAACCATAGCAGATTGGATTATACTTAATACGCCATTTCATATCGTGTAACGTGTCATATTCTGGGCGCTGTGCCCTTGTTTATGAGGTGCGTCTGAATTACAATTAGCCCACATTTCAGTGAGATCCCTTTGAAGCAGCCATGCTAGACCTACACAGCGGGCCACATTAATATGACCAGTCGCACGAGAACATGGTGTGTTTTGTGCCATCATTCGCGCACCGTGCCACCTCTCCAAATTACGCACAATGCGTCGCAGCCAAATAACACAAAGACTCGATTGTGCGGAAACACTGCATGTCCAATCACTTTTAGTGGCCTTTATGAACAAGAACAGGGGCCGATGAAAGCCGGCAGATGCGCGCGCCTGTCGTCAACCAGAACCAATATGGAGCCTCTCCTGTCAATAGAATTTCAACCGCAGCGGTAGTTTAGTCAGAACACAGACGCAGAATTTAGAAGATTCCGACAGTTGTTTTCAAAGCTCTACACTCAGAGTCTGTGTGTGCACATGTGTGACGCGTGCTGAGGGGCCGGCGGGGATGAGCGTGTTGCCAACTTGTTTACGAAAAGTATGTATGTCTTCGTTGTTCCGACTCAACAGGACCCGGACCTGGGTGCTGTGAGCTCTGCGTCCGGAGTGCAGTGCGCGAGGGGAGGGAATCCCTCCAGTGTCTGACGCTTCCTTTACCAAGGAAACCCACACGCGCTCGCTGACGCAACTGCCCATTTTAGGAAACATGCGTCAATGGACCGAAGCAAGTGAGACAAATAGTGAACTTCACAGCGAGCACTGACGTCCGTACCAAAAAAATACATCTCTCAGGACACTTTTCTGCTGCTTTAACTGAATCCCCGCTTCCCTATTTATGCGCCCGGTGCCAGCTGAACGAAGTATGGCCACAGCAGATCTGTCTTTTCTCACTGCCTTATCCAGAGTCAACCCCTCCCTGACTGAAGTCGCAACGCCCAGGCGTGACGTCAGCTGTTTCGTTGGTGTTGAAAAGCCGTTGCAGTTCTTCATAGTGCCATTGAAGTGAGTCATCTCGAGGAAGTGTGGTAAAAAGGAAAAGAGAAAAAAAAAGTTAGAACTGTTCCGTGAACAGCCGAGACCTGCGATCGAGTGTGTAGTAGGCAAGACGACGGAAAATATTCAGCAGATTAGGAAGGCAATAGGTTTTTAAGCGAATGTTAACCTGTGTGAGTCACTGTAACTCCAGGTTCGCTTCTTTGAGCTGGATCTGATCGCAGAGGGTGTGCTGTTGACTTAAGGCTGAAGTTTGCGCACCTGAGAAGATCTGCACTAGTTTAGTATAGGTGTACCTGCGCGTCAACAATAATACATGCACACTTAGAAACAGCTTTTACAGGCAGGTCGAATACGCTGTATTTGCAGGGGCTGTATCTGTAGGATGTTTTAGGTCAGTTTAGAGGAGCGTAATTGCACTGTGTTTTTTTTCCAACTCTTCTCTGGATATCAAAAATTAACGTCTCGAATCAGAGGATTTTTCTTTTGGTGCCTTTTTACCGCGAGGATTTTAAAAAAAGGTTTCAGAGCTCTCACAGTCTACTGAAATCTTCCCTTTTCCTGGATCATGTACCAGGACTACTCCGGGAACTACGACACCTCGTCCCGCGGCAGCAGCACCTCTCCGGCCCAGCCAGAGTCCTTCACAAGCGGCAGCAGTACGATCGGCAGTCCGATCTCTACCTCGAGCTACCAGGTAAAAAAAACGACGGGGAATCCACACATGAACAATCCACACCTGTGTATCAAATCCACAGTGTTCCAAAGAGCAAAACCTCCGATATTATGTGATTTTATACAATATTTGTATCATGGCACTGCGATGTCACCACAAACAGACTGTTTATGGGAATTCTCGAAGTCGCTTAGGGGAAAAAAAATGGATGAACCCATTGACACATGCATTCATATAAGCAGACACATACAAGATACAGCCTGTGCAGAGGTATTCCAGGTACTGTCATTTTCCATCCATAATGATAATATATGTTTATTTATGTGATGATCAAATATGACATTTACGCACTGGCTGCAGCGTAAAATCAAATCTGTGCGTTATTTGCGCACATTAACGCGAACGGTCAACGATTTTTGGCCACAGATCATGGAATTAAGGTCCTTTACGTACAAATCACGCCGGTAGACGCAAGGTGCCATATATGAGAAGCTGTGCAGGAGGAATGGGCCACAGTAAAATGATAGTCAGCCTTGGGTTTTCCAGATGTCACTACCTGTATGTGGTGTTGTTTATGTCAGTTATAATCCATTTCCACGAGTTAACACTCTGAGGGGTGTTCTCCATAGCCGACACATCCTTTACAACAGATGTACACGAGGATATACTATGCCCTGAGATGTGTTTTTCCTTTTCTTTTTTTTTTTTTTTTTAACTTTCCATCCGTGTGGCAATAATGAGGTAGAGATTGAGATTTTTTTTTTTAAATGCAACAGGCGTTTTCTGCTTGTGATAGGCATCAAATCTGTAAAAGGCTTCGACGTCTGTGCCACCAGTTTAGACATTTGATTCGCACGGAAGGCTTGTGTTGACGCGGATTGCGGTTTGGATACAGATAAAGCTGCTTCTTAGAGCCGTAATTCGCATAAATCTCGGGCTATTAGAAAATGATATCGCCAGTGAGATAGGTCAAAATCTGCTTTCAGACATTTGTCGGACTGCACATGGCACGTTTCCTCCTGCGGGAAGCGCGCACTGACCAGGAGCGCACAGTAACCACAAGCACAGACCTGCATGGAAACGCCAAGAAACAGTCAGTGCTCAGGGATGTTCTTCGGAAACATCGAACCACCTGTTTGATTTTATCACATATTGTGTTGTTACAGTTAGTATTCAAGCGTAATGTCACACACACGCTTTGCCCGCGTATTGGCAAATAATAGGACACGAATCCGGGAAGAGAGGAGTTGTTTACTCGCCCTTGCTTCTGTGGAAAAGCCTCCTCTGGCTCACGCAACATTACGGTAAACGACTTTTGGCTCATGTGTATTATTGCTCTGGTTCCCTGTAATCACACGCTGGCTGCCTGGTTCCCATTATACGGGTTGGAACATGACCTTTTCATTCGGTTTACTGAGACATTATCAAAACATGATTGCTCTCTCCCTCTATTTTAGACCCCGTATTTTTTTTTATTAGATCATAAATGTTTTAGATACTGGAATTTCTCCTTGATTGAATGATCGTACCATTGTGGTTTACTTTCGTCATGACACAAGAACGCACTACTGCATCTTTTTTTTTCTTCTTCCCCCAATAGGAAATGGAATGCTCTTATTGTGAAGGCGAGGTTGCAAAAATTCCTCTGATATAATTCTGGCGAACTGTCTGGCTCGTTACAGCTGGCTGCTTCCCCCCTTACTGGAACTGACCGCGTTTCACATGTGCTTAACAAATCCCATACACAATGACTCACCAGATAAACAAAGTTCCAAAAGACTGCCGGGATATCCGACGGAAAGTCGGGAATAACGCGCAAAGGGACGTGCGTAAATTACGCACACGCGGGCAGTCTGTCTGTTCTCTGGACCCCGAGACATGAAGTAATGATGAAGTTATTTGGCATGTTCTTCTTCCAGTGGACTACCAGTGAATCTATAATGTATTCATATTGTAGAGGTTAGAGTCACAGTGTGGTTTTATGATTTGAATGATATTAAGGATTGTATTACAGGATGGAATCTTCATAATTACAGGCAAATACAATATTCATTCAAAAAAAAAAAAACCAGGGGAAACAGTTCTTATCTCCTGTTATCAGAAGACACTTTTCTGCAGTCAAACATGCAGCTCAGATCCATAATTATCCTTTTACCACTTGAAAAATGTGTAACCATCACCCTGTGCAGATTTGTTTTATCTCATGGTTATTGTAGTAAAATGAGATGCACAGGACACCTTGGGCTTTCCCACATGATTCATAGCATGTGTCACCGCTCCACTCCAGGGGTTACATCCACTGTGTTTTGCTTATGTGGGTTGAATCATTACTATAAGCTTAAAATGTGGAAAATGTGTGAATTTGATAATAGTAGGTGGTGTACGTCTGTGATTACGCTCTCAGCAAAATATAGCAAAGGCTGATAGATACAAACTAAGATGCTTATGGGATTAAGTTGCATGCATTGATGCACACCAAGGTACTCTGAGAAAATGTGTATAGATGTGATTATGTGTCTCGTTACATCCTTTTTCTCTTTTCTCCCCGTTTCCAGAAGTACAGGGTTGACATGCCCGGCTCCAATAGTGCCTTCATCCCCACCATCAATGCAATCACTACCAGCCAAGACCTGCAGTGGATGGTGCAGCCCACCGTCATCACCTCCATGTCCAACCCGTACTCCCGCTCCCACCCCTACAGCCATCACCTGACCAACGGGCCGGGGCTGCTGGGACACAACACGCTGGCTCGACCCGGGGTCATCCGCTCCATCGGGGACACCAGGAGCCGACGCAAGAGGGATGAGCAGGTGAATGAAAGGAAAGGGGGTGGAAAAAGACTGTGATGGGGTTGTTTTGGAAAAAGCGTGTGCCAAAAATGCATAAAATATAATGTAAATGTTTTCAATCAATGAAAAAATAAAATATCTATCTATCTATCTATCTATCTATCTATCTATCTATCTATCTATCTATCTATCTATCTATCTATCTATC
>JAQQZY010000016.1:11023156-11035907 GCA_030068375.1 Ostorhinchus rueppellii | reverse complement strand
AAATCTAATCGATTGGTCCTTGTATCATTCCAAAGCTATCCTGAAAATTTCATCGAAATCCATCCATAACTTTTTGAGTTATTTTGTACACAGACAAACAGACAGACAAACAGATAAACGCCGGCAAAAACATAACCTCCTTGGCGGAGGTAACTAGAAATGCACTCAGAGAGCACAGACCTCCACCAAGGTGTTTGGACTTTCCTCCACTAGATGGCGCTGAATGACCTCATATGCAGCTCAGTGCCGTCATGCCATATCTCACAATGATAGAGAAACCTTTAAAAAATTCCTGGATCCAAACGGTAATCCAGATCACCACCGAAATGTAATCAGTTATTCTTGGTCCCATTTCTACCAATTTCTTTAAAAATTTCATCCAAATCTGTGCAGAACTTTTCTAGTTATCTTGAACGCAAACAAATAAACAAATGCCAGCAAAAACATAACCTCCTTGGCGGAGGTAATAATGTCAACTCCAAAATTTTCTCTTTGTTTTCGAGTGACAAAACTAAATTTACATTATGAAAATGTTTATATCTACAAACTACTACTGCTTTCAAACAACGTGAATAACATGAACAAACTGGAAAAAAAAGTGTAATTTTAACAATGTTATGTCTCAGTTTGTCATTTACATATGTATATTATAATTTATAGATCACAGTGGATCTACAAACACACAAAACATTTAATAACAGGCAGAATCTAGTTAAAATTGTATTTTCTTCTCTTAAGACATTTCAAGTTTTTCATATTTGTTCAGATTATTTAAATTTTTTGCAAAATTATACTTTGTTTTAGTGTAAATACCTGAAAATATATACATTTACAAAGAGAAATATTTGGAGTTGTCATTATTTCTGTTATTATTATGATCGTGTTCTACTGGTCCTGCCCACTTGAGACTGAATAATGTGATTGTGGAACATGAACTAAAAGGATTGTTTATATCTTACATCTTCACAAATTAATCCCAAGGGCCAAACTGTACCCTTTGGCAGGCCAGATTTGGCCCCTGAGCCACATGTTTGACACCTGTGCAATCGACCCAAGATACAAGAAACAGCTTGACATAGTCTGTCACAGCAGAAATGCTTCTGTGACACAGCTCAGTCACACTCAATCCAACAAATAATCCAGAATTAGCATTGCTCCGATAATCAATATAAAAGCAGAACTTTCTTACGTGAGCATGTTTTCTGATCGACGTTCAACACATATCCCATTCGACACTTGCAGATGTATGAGTTCCTATTATTGACACATTCGTGCTGGCAGTCATGTCCCTGTGCACATGCATCCACTGCTGAACCTGTTAAAAAAAATAAAAAAAAACACTAGCATTTCAGTGATGGCTTTATAATCACATAATCAATCACTGGTTATTGGTTAATGTCCTTGTGAAGACTTCCTGCGAATTGGTCTCTTAAAAGAAATGGATCCCAGAGAGCTCTGTTGAAAACTCCAAATGCTGTAGTTTGAGATGCTGAATAAAACAAAATGCATATTAGAAAAAAAGAAACAAGATCCTTACGTGTGCATGACTTTTGATCCGTGTCCAACACAAATCCTGTTCGACACTTGCAGATGTAAGAGTCGTCTGTGCTGACACAAATATGCTGGCAATCATGTCCCTGGGCACATTTATCCGATCCTGAAAGAAACACCTCCACATCTAATCTGATATAGAAGCTCTTAAATACTGTAAACTGTCTGTCCAAATTTGCTTTCATAGCGGAGGTCACATGATCCATTCATAACTGAGCTTTACCACTCAAACCATGGGATAGTCTGTACCAAAGAACAGAGGTACAGGTTCTTACGTGAGCAGGTTTTCTGGTCTGGGTTCAACACAAATCCTGATCGACATTTGCAGATGTACGAGACATCAGTGTTGACACAAATATGCTGGCAGTCATGTCCTTGGGAACATGCATCTGAACCTGGAAAGAAACATCTGACTGGCTCAGTTTCAAGACACCAAAGTACTCCTGGCAAGTAATTACGAAGCGGCGTCAGTCCAGCTAAGGTCCAGGGTCAGAAAACTCTTTGTACAACCCCAGGTCCAAAAAAGTTAGGGTGTTGTGTGAGACAGTGATGTGATGATTTGCTACTTTCATGAACCCACATGGTATTCATAGGTCACAGAAAATATATAAATGCTTAAATTAGAAAATGAACTATATTCAGAAAAAAAATAAGATAGTTTTGGGTTTGATGGCAGCAACACTTGGGATGGGGCCATGTTTACCACTGAGTAAATTCCTGTGTTCTTCTAATGACAGTTCAAACATCTGCGGATGGAGGACAGCAGTAGGAGTTTTGGTAGAGGAGTGTTGTCCCGTCCAGAGCCGACCCAAGCCTCCATTGGGCCCTAAGCAAAATTGGATTTTGGGGTCCTTGATTTAGTTTTTTCATTTTATTTGTGTTTTTTCTCTTCTTCCTCTTTCCTCCTCTTTCTTTTTCAATCCTAGAAGGGTACGTCCTTTTGTGTGACATTGTTTTGATTGGAAGTACTCGTGAATTGGACGCATAGTGTCTACTACAAAGCAGGAGGCACATGTTATGGTGCAGCAGAGTTTCCACATTTAAACAGAGGCAGGAAGAATCACTAGGCCTACATCAACAGCACCACATAAAATTGTGTTTTTTGTACAATAGTATAATTTTGATCATATATAAATTGTCACTCATGCATGCAAAAATTAAAAACTTTTTTTTAAATTGCTCTAGGGGGCCCCCTAGTGACTGCGGGGCCTTAAGCAGGTGCTTAGTTCGTTTATGCCTTGGGCCGGCTCTGGTCCCGTCCTACACTAAATAGGATTCTATATAGGAGACTTCTCTTTTGATAATATTATATAATGCAGGTGATCAGATAAGATTCAAAGTCTTTTCAATTTAGGAAGAGTATTCTTAAATTGTTCAACACAGATTCTTGCAGTTTGGTGAAACCATGTACTTCTACTCTGTTTATATGCTGTCATTGTACTGACCCATGTATCAAATTTGTTGTTAAATGTTCATTCCTAATTTTATTCGTGAGGCAAAATAATTACCTCCGACAAGGAGCTTAGGTTTTTGCCGGCATTTATCTGTCTGTCTGTCTGTCTGTACAAAATAACTCAAAAAGTTATGGACGGATTTCGATGAAATTGTCAGGATAGCTTGGGAATGATACAAGGACCAATCGATTAGATTTTGGTGAAGATCAAACACTGCCTTGGCGGAGGTCTGCGCAGTGGTCTGCTAGAAAAGCGCTCAGAGAGCGTAGACCTCCGCCAAGGCAGTGTTTGAGCTTCACCAAAATCTAATCGATTGGTCCTTGGATCATTCCCAAGTCATCTTGAAAATTTCATCGAAATCCGTCCATAAGTTTTTGAGTTAGTTTGTACACAGACAGACAGACAGACAGACAAACAGACAGACAGACAGACTACAAACAGATAAACGCCAGCAAAGGAATGAAACAAGGACCAATCGATTGCATTTTGGTGAAGATCAAACACTACCTTGGCGGAGGTCTGCGCTCTCTGAGTGCTTTTCTAGTTGTTTTTTTTAATGCTCACTATGTTTACTATGCAAATCATTGCATTCTGTTTTTACTTCCACTTTACACAACATCCCAACTTTTTAGATTTGGGGCTGTTCATAATCATCAATGTATGATATGTGATTCAAGAAGAACAATTCAAAGTCTCTCACACTTTGCAAAACAAATACTGATTGTCCATATTAAGTTTTGGACAGATATTGATAGAAACCAAAGCCATGTAAAAATAATAAACTTCAATAAAACCTGAAACTGCCAAATCTGATAAAAGATTCTTACGTGAGCATGTTTTCTTGTCTGGATTCAACACATATCCTGTTCGACATTTGCAAACATATGAAAGGTCACCGTTTTCACAAATGTGCTGGCAATCATGTCCATGTTCACATAGATTAGAGCCAGAGCCAGAACCAGAACCTGAAAAGAGACAAGTCCACTTGATGAATTGATGGTTCATTACATCAGTCAGTGGGAGGTTGTTTTTTTTTCTTTTTCTTCCATTCCCAGCTCTTGTAACTTATCTTTGTGCGTTAGTTCCAAACCAACAAATTCACAATTAGCTGTCCAAAGACAAACATTTCTGGAGAGCAGACTCTTCAAGCGACAGATCATATGCAAATGCAAACACATTAAACACATTGAACGTGTAAGTAAAACTGAGGTTCTTACTTGAGCATGTTTTCTTGTCAGCATTTAACACATATCCATCATCACACATGCAAACGTAAGAATCAGCGTTTCTAATGCAAATCTGCTGACAGTCATGTCCCATGGTACATGCCTCCATACCTGAAAAGGGACACCTCCACAGCTAAAATGCACAGCTTTTAGCATCATCATCATCATCATCATCATCATCATCATCATCATCAATTACAAACAGCTTATAACAGGTAATAATGTAGCTAAAATGCATACGGCTACAATCATATGCCCTCTGATTTTTGACAATAGTGACTGCAGCAAACCACAGACAGCAGGCTAAGGCATGCCTATCAAATGTACAGCTACAAAGGCCCAGTTTCTTACGTGAGCATGTTTTCTGGTCATCATTCAACATATATCCATCTTGACATTTGCAGATGTATGAGGTGCCAGTGCTGACACAAATATGCTGGCAGTCATGTCCCTGGACACAAGAATCTGAAACTGAAAAGAGACTTACAGTTGTAACGAGTGAGCACCTAAAGATCCTATAGGGGATCAGCGCCCACCTTATTGTCAGATGCTCCGTTAATCAGAAAATTAGTTTGATTTAGTTGATAAATCTAACAGGCCTTCTGACCTAGGGAATCCTGAGATACTACATCACAACATAGACATCAAATCCCGACTCTTAAAGGATTATACTTACAGATGTGCATTCAGCAGGTGCACTTGTTACACAGATATGTTGGCTTTCGTGTCCTTAGACACATGTATCTAAACCTGAAAAAGTCATGGGTTTTGTGGGTGCAACTATTCAAGCCAATGAGAATTGGTGATCTTGCGAACAGGGATTTACTTCCAAATGATCTAGTCTGTTTCCATCTGATTAACTTACAACATGTTCCTTGCACTCTTAGTTTTTGTTGCACACGTCCCCTCATCCTAGCCCCTGCTTTGGACTTCTACTCATTCCCATGAATAACGGCCAAAAGAAAATACAGCAGAACCTTCCACAGCTAATACCTACTACCTCTGATACGGCCAGTAAAAGGATCACTGACTATCTTACAAAGTTACAAAACCTTGCACTAAGTCACAATCTGCACTAACACGTGCATATACACAGGCTGTAGGTTCTTACATGAACATGTTTTCTGGTCTGCATTCAACACATATCCTGTTCGACATTTGCAGACATATGAATTGTCTCCATTTTCACAAATTTGCTGGCAGTCATGTCCTTGGGTACATGCATCTGAACCTGTAAAGACACTTCCACAGCTAACTCCAACACCACCTGTTGACATCCTCAGCTTCTATTTTGCTAAAACAATGTCACAATGGTCACAGGTACATGCTGTAATTATGACACTATGGCAGGCACATCACAATGACTCTGTTCTTACGTGAGCAACTTTTCTGATCTGTATTTAGAACATATCCCACTCGACACTCGCAGACGTACGAATCATCAGTATTGACACAAATTTGTTGGCAATCATGTCCAAGGGCGCATGGATCAGAACCTGAAAACAGAAATGTCTGCATGTGACGGATATCTTGATATGAGTTTCCATTACAGAGCGTCTACCATCATTGTTCTCAAATAGTCAATAGACAAACTGCATAAGTCAGTCAATCTGCCAAGTCTCATCCATCATCACACCCAGACACACTAAGCAGCAGTAAGAGATCTAGTTGAAGTATCGCAATGAACATGTTCTTTATTGCAATTTAACAGTGTTGTCCAAGTTACTTCCAAGCTGCAATACATTACAGATTACTTGTTACTGTCATTAAAAGCAGTTTCTTACCTTGTAACATTTCTGTCTCAGAATTGTAATGTGTTACATGACTCCTGTTTTACTTTCGAATTACATTCACAAAAACACTAAAGAAGTAGAACTTAACTTTCTGAAAAATATACATCAGAGCATTTTATATCAAGTAGAGGGTGATATGGTGTAGCTAGCATAATGACTGGGCTATCCAGGATAAATAACAATATAATTTCTAATTGGGAAAGTGAAGGCTCAAAGCAATGCAAGAAAGGAAGATAAAGCTTGGATCAAACTTAATTTCTGGTGCTTCCCTTTCATCCTCTATTTTTTTTTTTTCTTGGCACCATTCAAGATGTTTTTTTTTTTTTTAATTGCTAGTGCTGTTTCTTGACGTCAGTAGTTCTTTTGGTTTTGCACAAAGGTTGAATTTGACTGTTACGTTCTTCTTGTCCTTATGTCTGACAAACACGAAGTAATGACTAGATGGGTCTACAGGATTCTCCCCAGAAATTCATAGTATCCTGGCACACCCCCCTCCTCGGAAGAAAGTCTTCTGTTAAAATCTCACGACAGACGCAGAAAAACAACATAGCGCTGGAAAACAACGCGCGTACCTGCAAACCCGACAGATTTCAGTAGATTTTAGCAAAGTTATCAGGGGAAAATAGAAAAAAAAAAACCACACTAAATTTGAAAATGAGTATAGCAGCGCTGAGCTAGCAGTATACTGGTGCAGCGCTGTTGTTCCATCGTCTGGGCGAGAACCCTGGTCTATTTGGTGAATGTACCGTCTTCTGCCACCTTCACCCATTGGCTGACCACCACCAGGAAATAGAACTTTCCCTCCATTTTATTTTATTTTTTTTTTAATTTTGTTATAGTTTCCTGGTTTTACTGGTTTTGTTTTTTTCTTTTCATTTGGGTAAGTCAATTATAGGAGAAAAGTGTTTTATAACGCGAGCCCTATTGAACATGTACCAAGTAAAATATTAATGAAAATTGATTAGTAATACCTTACACTACTGCATAAAGGCAAAAAGTAATCCATTACTGTAATCAGTGTTGGGTAAGTTACTTTAAAATGTAATCCATTACAGTTACAAATGACCTTGTTTAAAATGTAATCGTAGTGTAATTTTTTCGATTACTTTTAAAAAGTAATGTAACTAATTACTTTTGGATTACTTTAAGGGTTAAATGAGTATTGACCCATGTTCAACATTTAATTTTTGAGAACTGACAGTGTGAACCTTAAAAGAGTACTGAGAGGGAATTGACCTTTGGCTAAGGCCCGCCCTAGAATTTTGATTGACCAATCACAGCACTGTGATTGGTCAATCAACATTCTAGGGCAAGCCTCAGCCAAAGATGAATTGCTGACAGGCAATCACAGGAGGTCCACAAGAAGAGATGCTGGTCCGTCTCTGCTCCACTGCAGCTGCGGAGCAGATCCGTTTCAATTATAATCAATGTGTGTACTTCCACCAGCTGCAGAACAGCTGCGGATCTGGTCCACCAGCCTCCGGTAGACGTAGCAGATACGCAGAGCTTCTATTTTTGCCAGGTGACGGACCACGGCGCAGCAATTGCGCACACAGCAAATCGTGCGGGACAGGAAGTTCAGCGCAAACACAAAATAAAACTTCTGTAGATTTTTCAAAATAAAATAAACCATGTCAACAATGGAAAAGTACTACCTGGAAAACGTAAAGGGAGGAGCCAGACCTGAAGTCAAAAGTTCAGTCTTCACCCCAGGTCTTTGTTTGCTACTACTAATCCTCCGAATGGATGAAGTCATCTGTAAATAGTAAATGTCCCCGTCTGCATATCGCGCGATTGTATATGAAATTGCGAGAGCTCATTGTTGCGGAGCCGCAATGCTTCGTACCACAGACGGATCCAATGAGAGTTGACGCACATCGGACGACGGAGCGGACACAGACCAGATACGCATCCGGTGTAATCCTGGCGTCCTGCCATCGGAAGGGATGGCAGATATGAAACAGACGTTCCGAAGTCCTGTGAGCAGACACGGTCTCTGGCTGCGAGATCTCAAAGCAATCAATAAAAGGGGCCAAAGATGCAACCTCGCACAAATTGTAATCCTGTTAAGTAATCGCCATTCTCACTGAATGTAACTGTAATCTGAGTACTTTGTTTTTCCTTGTACTGTAACAGATTACAGTTACTTTTATTTTGTATCCTTTTACCGTCACGCCGTTACATGTAATCCGTTATTCCCCAACCCTGACTGTAATGTATTATTTCTGTAATGTGTTACTCCCAAAACCGCAATTAAAATATATGTAATTAGCTCTTACAATCTCAAAAACAGAGTAAATCTCCTTAAGTGATTACAGGAACATGCTCTCTTGTCAGAATCCAATAAAAATCCCAAATTACACGTACACACATGAATCATCACTGTTTACATGAACGCACTCACAGTCGTGTCTTTGGGAGAATCTGGTCACCCTTGAAATCAACGTCTAACATATAAGTGCATCATACTCGGATGCAGATCTCTACAGCCCACATCATCTGCCTTATATCTTTTCTACTCTACAAATCAGATCCAAGTTCTTTGCCACAAAAACATTTAATAAAGCATCTCCACAAGAAGGACTTAAAATATACTGGGAAGTGTCCTTACGTGCACATGTTTTCTTGTCTCCTTGCAACACATATCCCTTGTGACACGCACAGACATAGGAATCACCATTTTTGACACAAATATGTTGGCAGTCATTGCCCTGGGAACATGCATCCAAACCTGAAAAGAAACACCTCTGCAAATAAGTACCTTAGCTGAAGAAAGAAAAGGGAAAGCTCAACCAAAACTGTTAGAAAAGCAATCATTAGGTAAGTGAAGTCTACGAGTCTACCTGAAAGGCTGGAATTCATACTTGAACATGTTTTCTGGTCTGCATTTAAAACATATCCTTGGCGACACTTGCAGATGTAAGAGTCGTCTGTGCTGATACAAATATGCTGGCAATCATGTCCCTGGGAACATTTATCCGATCCTGAAAGAAACACCTCCACATCTAATATGATATAGAAGCTCTTATGCATTGTAAACTGTCTGGCTGGACACACTTCCTTTCATTGCACATGCACACAAGTCACATGATCCATTCATAACTGAGCTTTGCCACTCAAACCATGTGATAGTCTGTACCAAAGAACAGAGGTACAGGTTCTTACGTGAGCAGGTTTTCTGGTCTGGGTTCAACACAAATCCTGATCGACATTTGCAGATGTACGAGACATCAGTGTTGACACAAATATGCTGGCAGTCATGTCCTTGGGAACATGCATCTGAACCTGGAAAGAAACATCTGACTGGCTCAGTTTCAAGACACTAAAATCTCTAATACGAACGGTCATCATTCTTTAAAAAAAAAAAAGTGATATTTTGCTTTTTTAAATGGAATTATGCATTTTCAAACATTTCCCTGTGGTCTACATAAACTGTAAATCCTCTGCTTGGGTCTGAATTCTACATTAATTCAACTCCACTGGTCCATCTTCAACCCTATTTCTGAGTAATCACACCAGAAAGGTGGTTTTGAGCGCTGGCCCTTTAAATGCAAATGAGCCACTTCACGCCCCACCCCCTCAATGTGCTCAGCACCTTAGGAATTTGCACCCTCTAGTGTCTCTACTGTGATATGAACCAGAGCATTTGGCTACAGAAGCTGAGCATCCATGCACTTCAATGGGACAGTTTTTTTCATTGCCTCCAAACTCAACAGTCATTGGATAAATGTCATGTTTTTGGCCCGCCCCCGGACACTCAGTGTCTCTGGGGATGAATGGAACTGTGGGCGGGCTTTGGTTGGCCTGGACACTGGGCTTCCTGTTTTGAGTGACAGGTATTTTCAGATCTACACCGTCACTTGACTGCTCAGACTTTCAGTCCCATCGTGGCTTTCGCAAGCGAAGTTGGAACGAAGACAAACTGTGATCCTTTTGTTGGAATTTTCTCAGCGAAATTACTCGTTAATTTCTTGCACAGAAAATAAAACACTAGTCGTAGTTCCTTGTTTCAGTTTAATATAATTTCAATTATTCCTTCTTCGAGTTTACTGTCATTTTGTTAGATAGTTCAATCGGTGATACTGTTGGCTAGGTCAGAGTGAACTAGCTAGCTAGCGTCACAGACCATTTTCTTGAAAAAGGAACAGTCAGAATTTACATATCAATAAATTACCAAATTTTATGATGTAAACTGACAATGAGCTTCACCTCTTTGAAAGACCAGCAGCACCACTGGAATATAAAGACAGTTTTGCAGCACCTGGAGGGTTCAAATTCAAAATTTTTGAACAATTAGGATCCAAATGCAGAAATGAATGAACCAAAGACTAATAAACGTGGGTTTAGCTAAATATGAGCCTTTAAAAAAAAAGGGTCCATGTCCCAAAAGTTCTATATGCATCATGATCACTGCAGTACACCTCGTCTCTAATAGTTCATTGTTTGCAGGATAGATTCATATCTGCTCGTGACTCACTGCTGATGGATTTGACCTAATACCAGTTCACTAAATAGATGGTTTGATGAGTGGTCGTTTCAAGGCCTGTCACATAAGTTGAAATAGAACCTGCCACATTCTAAAGAAAGATTCTTACGTGAGCATGTTTTCTCGTCTGGATTCAACACATATCCTTCTCGACATTTGCAGACGTATGAAATGTCACCATTTTCACAAATGTGCTGGCAATCATGTCCACGTGCACACTGATCAGAACCAGAACCTGAAAAGAGACAAGTCCACTTGATGAACTAATGGCTCATTATTGTTTGATTCATGAATTAAGTTATTAATAAAGGTGCATGAGTACTTGAGGGGTAGGATTAAATAAGTTTATACTTCTTCCTACTCCTTTTTGACCGTGCAGTTCAAACTTGCTCATACTTTAAATGAACTTTCTGTTCATTTAAATGTCATTTTGTTTTAATCTCATTTAGTCTTTTTGTTTTATTTCGTTTCTTTACATGTTCAAAATAAATAAATGAAATGAAATGCTGCACTACATCAATCAGTTTTTTTGCTCTAATGTGGAAATACTATCAAACTGACTGGACATAAAACCCTCAATATGAAACTTATTTTGAAGCCTTAGGTTGGCAGTTACTACTTTTATGAAACAACCTCTGTTCCTTATGACCCTATTTATCTGTGTAATGTCTTGGTGAGAAAAATAGGCAGGTGTATGTACAAATCAAATATTTTTTATGTGATTATGGTTTACATTTAACACTTCCAAGAGCAAACTCCAAACTATTCTTGAGACGATGAATCAAATTTGAAATTAAATCAAATTTTATTTATACAGTGTCACATCATAACAAAAGTTATCTCATGACACTATACATTTAGAGCTGGTCTAAACCAGACTCGAGCTAATTTCCAGAAACCCAACAGAATCCTCCAGGAGCAAACACTTTATGACAGTGGCGAGGAAAAACTTCCTTTTAACAGGCAGAAACCTGGAGCAGACCCCAACCTTTGGAGGATAGTCATCTGCCTTGAAAGTTAAAGGGGTTAAAGGGGAATCAGAAGAGTGAAAACAAACTTCTGTCATACCCAGCGAACCATATACTGTATGTAGGTACAGATGAAAAACATAGCACAAAAGACCACTTTGCCTTCTAAAACCTCCACTGTTACTTTGTCATGGCAACCTTTTAATTAATTTAGAGTCTCCAAGTCTAAAAACCATACCAGACGTCTTACTTTAGTTCTGTTATCCACTGAAGGCATTACCAAATCAGAGTAAAATAAAAAAATAATGCTCCTCACCTATGTGCAAATCACACTTTTTTGTGTGATGGTGAACTCTGTATCCTAACACTATAAATGCTGCATTCAACAAAATCTACAGCCGCATTTCCTTTCTTTAGGATTTAACAAATATACAGTCTCTAACCTTTATAATTCAATCAATTCTGTCACATTTACGATCGTTTGTTACTGGAGGTTTGAGCCAAGTGTCTTAGCTGTTCTTCCAAAAGCTAAAGTCACAATCATGTAAAGTTCCCCACCTGGACATTAGGAGTTGTTGAAGGTGTATAAGGGTTAAATTATGTTACAGCATGTGGATATTTCTATGCAAAATGACTCACTGTAGTCTGACACATTTCTAAACTGTTGATAAATTCATGGTCTTACGTGAGCAGGTTTTCTGGTCAGCGTTCAACACATATCCCACTCGACATTTGCACTGGTATGAGTCACCGTTGTTGATACAAATATGTTGGCAGTCGTGTCCCTGGGCACATACATCCACACCTGTAAGACACTTGCATACCTGACTAACACAGTCTCGGGTTCATTGTAACGATACCAGTTAATGAGGCTTTGGTAAAGACTCAGAATGTCAAGCCGGGTCATCATACATTCCTGCTCATTTAAGCGGAGCTCAGTTGTGTCTAATCTATTTATGGCAACCCAAAACACTAGTAACGAGACATGGTATGCAGCCACTCCACAGCACACAGCAACCGGCAGCACAGAAAGGAAGGGATTCAAAATGTATACGCTTATTTGACCTCTATCCTACACACACTGTGCCTCAGAGGGTAAAAAAATCAAGTCATGCAAAAACAAAATAAGGTTATGTGGAAGAGACAGAAAGATGGAGAGTGGACAAAACTGTCTTGTATTATTTATTATTATCTATATATTACATCCTAGGTTAATATACATTCAAACTATTTTTAGTTCATACTAACTTTCCTTATCTATTCAATCACGTAT
>JAQQZY010000016.1:10985194-11006872 GCA_030068375.1 Ostorhinchus rueppellii | reverse complement strand
TCTATCTATCTATCTATCTATCTATCTATCTATCTATCTATCTATCTATCTATCTATCTATCTATCTATCTTTACATCTAAAAGTGTGATTAAATTGTATAATCATAATCATATTAAGGTTGAGCTCTTCTTTTTCCCTGTGTTTTCTGAAAATATTCTAAGATTATTTCACAATTCATGCATTTCAGAAAGTTGCAAATAATTCTTCTCAAATAAATACATTTATTATGAAATGTAATCATACAATATATCAAATCTTCTTCCTGTCTGAAAGTTGTTAATATTATCTTTGTTTACTTCATAGGTAAACCGTGTGCACGGTGCAAAAAATACCAGTACTCATCTAAAGAAAGAGATAAGTGTCTGGATAAAGATATTGAGTCCCTGTCCTGGACGGATCCCTTTGTGATCATTTTAAGTTCCTTGGAAGTGTCTGGCATCATTGTAACCATTGTGTTTTCTATTTTGTCCGCAATGTACCGCAATACTCCCATTGTGAAGGCTGTGGGAGGTTACTTGTGTTTCTTGGAGCTTTTGTCTTTACTGTTCTGTTTCTGCCTTTCTTTAACCTTCCCTGGAATTCCCTCTAAGGTTTCCTGCATGCTGGTCAAGCCTCTCTTTGGTATCGCCTTTTCCCTCTGTGTCTCCTGTATTCTGGCCAACCTTCTCCAAATACTAGTGGGCTTCAAATTTCAACTGAGCAGAGCATCCTGGCTGAAGAAGTTCAATCAGCCGTTGGCAGTGGTGGCCATCATCTTTGGGATCCAGGTGGCTGTATGTGTTCCATGGATATACTTTGCACCTCCTGTTCCCATTGAACACAACCAAAACCGCACCATCCTGAAGACATGTGGCAACGGCTCCTCTTTGTTCTTTTTTGCTATGCTGGGCTATAACACTTTGCTGGCTGTTATTTGCCTTGGTTTTGCGTTTAAAGGAAAGCAGCTGCCAGATTTGTATAAAAATGCCAGTTTAGTCGCCATCAGTATGGTGCTGTACCTCATCATCTGGGCTCTCTTTATCCCCATTCACATCAGTCTGAAAGGGGTTCACAAACGTGCTATAGAAAGTGCTATCATTGCCATTTCCAGCTACAGCATCCTGGGCTGCCACTTGGCCCCGAAGTGTTACATTATGGTATTCAGGAAAGAGATCAATAATGAGCAAGCCATTATGGAGCACATCAAGAAGCATTATGAGCAGAAAGGCATCAGTGTGTTGGCATCCTAATCCTACATGTGTACGGTTCAGCACACTGTGCATTGAGCTAGGTGTGTGGTAGGAGGTTTTTGCATAGAGCACAAGATTAGAAGTTGGTCAGTGTTTTTCGCACTTGCTACCATGTGTTTAGACAGGAATGCACATGCGATGTTCACTGGCTTTTATCAATTGGAAGGGTTTTTTTTGTTTCTTTTTTTACCCCTAAATGTATAAGGAAAACTTGTTAATGCATGCAAATGGTTTTATGTACATTGTATGCAGTTTTATTTTTTCGATCTTCTACATATGAATATGATTATAGGTACATACACTATATTGCCGAAACTAATTGCTCACCTGCCTTGACTTGCATATGACCTTAAGTGGCATCCCATTCTAAATCAATAGGGTTTAATACGACATTGGTCCACCCTTTGCAGCTCGAACAGGTTCAACTCTTCTGGGGAGGCTTTCCACAAGGTTTAGGAGTGTGTTTATGGGAGTTTTTGACCATTCCTCCAGAAGCACATTTGTGAGATCACACACTGATGCTGGATGAAAAGGCCAGGCAGGAATGGTCCGAAATTCCCAGAAACACACTCCTAAACCTTGTGGAAAGTCTCCCCAGAAGAGCTGAACCTGTTCGAGCTGCAAAGGGTGGACCAACGTCATATTAAACCCTTTTGATTAAGAATGGGATGGCACTTACGTTCATATGTGAGTCAAGGCAGGTGAGTGAATACTTTTGGCAGTATAGTGTATATTCAGTGGTTCTTGAAATATTGCTGCTGAACTGTCAAAAACTATTAGTGAGGTTTGGCTTTTATTTGTATTTGCTTCTTTTTTTTGCTAGTGATTCAGTCCATGCATTTTAGTAAAACACTTTCTTATAAAGGTCTGAATATTGCTAGGATTGTGAATTTATCCATCAGCAGGGTAGGATTTAATAACCATACCACTGTTACATTAACACCTGACAGTGACGGCAACTCTGTCTATATTTACATGTATTTCTTTAAACCTTATTTTTGACATTATTTTCATATCATTGTGGTCAGTTAGTTCAGTTCTAGCCAGACATGCAAAGGCATGAATTAGGCCTTGAACAGTTTTAAGAGATAGTAAAAAAAGGATTTCTCTGTTGAACTTCATTCGTATCATGTTCCTCTTTATGTTGGCTGTATATGCAAAATGGACGAGCTACAGCATCAGTTTGAATGTGCAGTGTGTGTTCTCTGTATTCAACACAATGAAAGTGGACATGTAATGTTACCCAAAAGCAGCTGCCAGAAATTTGTTATAGCCTGAATATTGTGCTGCAAGTCCTCTAATGAATGGATACTTTTAACCTTCGCATATTCCTTGGGGTCCATTTGATCCTATTGTGCTGCCTTCGTCTATGGGATGTGGATGTGGAAGGCAGCGGAAAGGTTAAACAGTTCTTTCTGCAAAACACTAGATGGAGCACTACAACCCGTCTGTTGAGAAGCAGCAATGCATTTTTGTCCTCTGTAGGAAGCAAGAGTTTCACATCTGTATATAAAAATATGTTTGAAAAACCTGTTGCATCATGGGTTTTTTTTTTGTTTTGTTTTTTAAATCAAATACAGTTAATTACTTAATTTAAAACAGCTAACATTTTGACTTTCCTGGGTCTCAGGATAGAGGTATACAGTGTAGACAAAAATATTAAACACTTTCCATCTACAGCTTGTAGGATTTTTTATTTATACTGATTTGAACTATTATTAAAATGATTTTTTTTTTTTTTAAATTGTGTCTGTTTGTCATTATTACAGTAAATATCACATCAGTGAATTTCCTCCAAGTGAAAGCTGAACAAACCAAAGGTGTACTTGTGGTTTAATGGTCAGAGGGCAACGTAATTTTTTTTAAAGAAATGTAGAAAAAGATGATCAACAGAGTAAAATAAAGTAAAAGCAAATTCTGAGGCATTTTGTAGAAACAATACAAACAAAACTAACTCTAAAGACTAAATGGTGCAATGATATTTATTGCAATTTAAAAATATATTACAAAATTTTTCATTGTTTTGCCTACTCATTATCAATAAAACGCCTAAATACAATGTGTCCCAATATTTTTCTCTGTACAGTGTACACCATTCAGCCATATTATAGCCAGACAGGTAGAGTATTCATTTTCTCATTTCAATGGGGCCTGTCAGTGGATACTTCTGTTCCTAGGTTCTAAATATATGGTACACATACATATATATATCCTATAATATATCTTATATTAGAATCAACAAAACACACATTGTCACAATAGCTCTGCACCTAATGTTTTATTTATTAAAAAAATACAAAACTTCAAAAGGTTTCCATAGGAAAGCATTACAAATGTGCAATCCCGTCTCTTTCGTATCCATTTCAAGTGTGGTTAAACACTGCTTCTTATTAATATCATGAACAGACTTTGTGCCTCCTACAAGTTAAAAAAAATTAAATACAAAAGGAGAAAAGAAGAGGAGCAGTGTGCTCTTTGTGTCCCTGTGTTTTCAGTGTTAATCATGAAGATTTGTTTCTGGGTGGATGTTTAACAAAGATGGAACAAAATACAGGAATAAACTTCTCATGCTGACATGTACTTCTGAGTGTGCAGGTCTGCTTCATCACAAGTGGTTTGAAATGCTGCAGCCACTATAGAAAACTGGTTACATTGTATGGCCTCTGACGAGCACTGTGTGATGCATGCATACGTTATTTGTTGTGTATGTGTACGAGATATAGCTCACACCAGAACAAGTATTAATGCACTTGAACATACCGAGGGATAAAATACAGTTCAACCTTGATAATCAACACATGAAGGGGTTCTGTATAGAAATGGAGATCTTGGAACAAGATAAATAAACATAGCAGCCATTCTTGAGGATTTAAATCACCTCTCTGAAAAATAACTACAGTTGTACATTTAGTTGATAGCCAGGGCAGAAGTTTAAAAAGTAACCAGTTTTACAGGTTAGTTCAGACTATTGAGACCACTGTCACCTGACAAAGTGTAAATAAACATGCATACATATACTAGTAAAGAACTAGAATAACAGTAACTCTTCATGGTTGAACTATTGCTACAGTTTAAAGTGTTGTGAGTAAAGAATAACCTTCTATAAAGTACCTGTGTGGTTCCTTCTGGAAACTGGTTGTGTCTCACCCTGTTCTATTCCAGGTTCGTAAACAAATTTTATGAACTACTCAAATGTCATTCATCTAAATTAAGGAAGAAAGACTTCAGCAACAAGTATTTAAATAAATAGAGCTACCCCTTTAACACAGGCTGCCTGGAGCCCACAGACACTCAGAGTGTGATTCAGCCTCATTTGTTTGTTTTTTTTTTTTCAAAGAATTGATCCCCAACTTCTATACAGAAAGCAGAAGTGTATGCAACATGCCCCTCTCTTTCTCCTGTCAAGTAACTGGCCATGAAATGGAAATAGAACTTTCATGAATAATCAATAAATGCACTGTTTAAACTACATTGGTCTGACAGGGCTTTGTAGGCATCTCCAAGCCACTCTCTCTGCCACAGCAGGCCGGCACTTCTTGGAGGCAAGACTCCCCTGCTGGCACTGGCATGCCTTGGGTTCGAATCTGCTGGACATATTGCCTGGAAGAGACAATGCGGTTGCCATTAGTTTTATGCATGTAGATCTGCAATTACTGTTCAGTCAGAGTTAAATTAATGCATCTTTGTCTGCTACTAACCAGGCGGGGCGTGACATCACATTGTGAATGTCAGGTCTTTGGAAGCCATTGAAGGTGGAGGCGGCGGCCACAGTGTAGGCACCCATGGTCTCAAAAACCAGCCAATCGCCCACCTGCATGTCTGGAAGGTTACACTGCTCTACAATGCGGTCCAGTCCATCACATGTTGGGCCCCAGATGCTGCAGGGGTACATGACCTCATCTGGTTTTGGCTTCTGTTGTTGGCAGAGGGGAAGCACACACCCAAGATGTAACCATAAATGCTTACATTCTTCACATTCACTGACTGTAAAGTCATCTGAAGATATGCTAAACCAAAAACTCCATAGTTTAATTTACCTTATGCAGTGATGGCAGGCAATGAGCATGGTCATACAAGATGCAATTGAATGACCCATACACTCCATCATTAACATAGTACATCAGGGTCCTGTCACTGGTACCTTCATCTTCCTCTGTGACAGAAGTATAATTAGTCATTTAATGCTCAGAAATGAATGGCAACTCAAGCAGACAAATGCCTATATGAAGTTGATGGTGATTTTACCATCAGAAGCTGCCTCATCATCCATGATGACCTTCTTGGCGATAATGTTGACGACCAGTGTGTATGCAGAAGCCACATAAAAACGCCCAGGCTCGGCAATGATCTTTACGTTACTGTCGGCAGGGAAGTACTTGTCCAGGGATGGGTTGATAACTGCTGTGATCTATAACAGAAGGTGTCCACACGCAAGAATTAACCACATATTTAGTCCCAAGCATGGATAGGAGGAATATTCTAGAGCAATTATTACTAGAGAAGCACTCGGAGAGCGCAGACCTCCCCCAAGGCAGCATTTGTACTTTCATCCATTAGATGGCGCTGAATGTACACGTGACCTCATGCCCTATCTTCCAACGATAAAGAAACCTTTAAAAAATTTCCTGGATCCAGACGGTGAAACGGATCACCACCAAAATCTAATCATCTCTAGGATACCCCATTTCTGACAATCTCTGAAAATCTGTCCATAACTGAGTTATTTTGCTAACAGACAAACAAACAAACAGACAGACCAACACCAATGAAAACATAACCTCCTTGGCGGAGGTAAATATGCAAAAAGTCAGTTACCTCCTCAAATTTGAGTTCAACATCATCTGAACCAGGGAAACCTCCTCCTATGTCCAACAGGTTCATGTTATAGCCCAGCTCTTCCTGTGGCAACAATATTTACCATGTTAGACAAACTGGGGAAAAGCCCATATGGCTCAGTTACAGAGGTACATAAGTCACAACTTACCCCCATATCAAACACACAGCGCGCATCAGCAATTGCCTGGTTGAAGGTCAATGGGTCAGTGCAACCACTGCCAACATGGAAGCTAACACCAATTACGTCAAGCCCTAGTTCCTTGGCCCGCTCGAGGAGACCCCGACAAGCCTTCAGTGGGGCACCAAACTTCACACTAAGGCGACACACTGCCTTAGAGTCATCTGTAGCAATACGCAGCACAAGCCTAGACACAAAACAAAAACAGATGATGAGTTTAAAAATGCTGTTAATAATGCATGTTATGTCCAGCAATTACTTGGAAAACAAAGAAAAGTCTTACTTGGCATTGTCATGACAACGTGCCACTTTCATGAGTTCCACCTCACTATCAAAAGTCATCATCTGAACACCATGGGCGGACGCATACTTGATCTGAGAAACCTGCTTACAGGGGTTGGCATAGATGATTCTGTTTGGATCCACTCCCAGAGATTGAACCAGCTGAATCTCCGTCTAGGGGGGAACAATGCCAACAGTCAGGCCAATTTAAACCCACAAACTGCCAAAGTCATTTCAGCATATAACGGACGAGCTTTGTATGGTTACTCTGAGATGATTTGGAAAATGTCCAACGCACACCTTGCTTGCACAGTCAAATCCAGTTCCCAGCGACGCCAGAGTCGTAACAACAGCCCTGCTGTCGTTGCATTTAACAGCATAAAATGGTGTGATGCGGGGCAGGGCCCTTGTCCAGCGCAAATGTTTCTTTAAGATGTCTCCCAAGTCACAGACGTAGAAGGCATCACGATCATCCTAGAGCAGATTGGGGGGGCAGAATACAATGCATGATACATAATGCACTTGATTGTGATATAGAAGATACAAAGATTATATAATTAAAGCCACACAAGACATCTGATCAGAAGGGTAGATTTCAGTAGTAGCCTGTTTACATTTATCACCTAAATATAACAGCTGAGAAGCTTACCGACATGGATGACTCATTGATCTTCTGCTCAACAACATCCCGGGCAGAGAAACCCTCCTCCAGGAAAGAGAATTCAAATTCAGTGGTAGTATTCATGGTCACAAAGAGTCCTTTTGATTAGTTACCAAGAAGCTGCAACAAGGAGAATGGCATGTTAAGATCACATTCAGCTTTGAGCACACAATCATTTTTGTGTTTGTGATTACAAAGGTTAGATTCATTCCACAATCTCAGCAATGTTACAAATATTCATGACTGAGAAGAAATTAAGTGTTTTAAATCAAGACGTGAAGCATGACATAATTAGGGGTGCAATGCTTACCTGGATACAAAGAAGATGGAATTTGTAGTTGCTAGTACTCAGGTGCAGAGAAGCCAAGGTGGCTCACCAGTGAAATTAAACCCCTTTAAATAAGACTCGAGGCCAGGGCCGTCTGAGTAGCCAGTGTGCGATTTCCTAGACTGATGATTCTGTGAACAAGAGCAGATGAAAGCCATTAATGCGGTAGTACAGGAACTTTTAATGAGGGGAAAACAAAATGTAGGCTGTGAGAGGGGACGGCACTTTGCACAGTTCAGAAAAGTAACTTCAGTGAGATTACTTTAGTGAGACTTTAACACATTGCATGTTAAAGTCTGCTGAAGGATCAACAGGACACTTTTCATTGCACAAGATCCACATTTTATTTAAAATAAATAGAAATGCAGTTATTTAAAATGTTAATCGACGTATCTCTCGCAAAATTATGGCTTGCTCTGTTAAATTAACTTTAAAGTTAGGGAAAGGAAGACGTCATTCTTCCTTTACGCACTCCATTTTCTAACCGTGTCTGACAACTCGAAACCATCTGTTCCGAGTCATTGAAAGACCGTCCAAATCCCGCCCAACTATGACTCAGACCAATAACAAAGGAGACCCGCCTTTTACTCTAGTCAATGTCATAAAAAGTAACCAATGGGCGACAGACAATGGACACCAGCTTCTGAATGCCGGTTCCGCTTAGGGAGCTCCATGTCTGCCATGCGGCAATTTAGCATAATCAGAAGAGTTGTTAGTACAAGTCCATACAGCAAATTACGGCACCTGTATGGCTCAGGAGTCAAACCTCCTGAGTATATGGTTCTGAAAAGGTACCGTCACTGGTTAAATAGATTAGTCAGAAACGTTTACGTCAATGAACAGGGGGGCTAGTTAACTAGCTAACCGACCTGCTGTTCCCGGGCCACGTAGTTGTTTGAGAAAGACTTTAAGCAATATATATATATTTTTACTTTTTACATTAAAACCAACGTGAGTTAAAGCAACAGTAATCCTTTATATATACTTTTCTTTTCAAGCTGCCAAATCTCAAACGTTTCGACTCCTTAAAATAACTATGCTAGCCAAGTCCCCTACCATTTAAACAATACAATAGTTGAGGAATATAACAGGTTCAATAAAAACGTATGGCTTACCTTAAAAAGCATTTACAAAGAGTTTGCCCATTAGATCCGACTACAGGGATAAAATAAAGCAGTACCCCTTCACAAAGAAGTCTACTGCTTAAAAGCTCTACCTCTTCTCCCGGTCTGAGACTAGAGTGGAAGGTAAGGCGGCAGCCCCACAGTATTTATAGAAGGCGCGTTACCACGGCAACACAGCCAGCTAAAACCGGCCCTCCATCCACGTAGGAACCGGTTTTGGCCTGTCACTTCATCCACATGGAGGGAGAAACTCACAGCGTCTCTGAGGATCCACGAAAGTAAAGACGCCTGTTCAGACCCGTCTCCTATTTCATTCATTTCATTTTGTGAATACCTCTTGGATTGACAGGGTACTGTGGCTCAGATGTAATACCCTATCCCTCCTGGTGAACTACAGGCATAAACTCATCCCCAGGTTTGTGAAAAAGAGAAAAAGAAAACACAAACTTTGTGGTTATTATAAACATCTATTCACCAATTATCTTTACGTTTTCTCTCCATTTTATTAATTTTTAAATTTTTTTTGTCTTTTCCCCCCTTCTTTAGTACTGTTATTACCCATTATACTATGAGTGTGCTCTACTTTTAAACCACTTTGTACATCCAAAAGTTTTTAGTTTTTTTTGTTATGAGAAAAGTTGCTTGGCCTGTATGATATCATCACCTTCAAAAAATAATGGATCCCCCCCCCAAATCCTCAAATACTCAATTTCTGGTTAAGTTATTTGTAATTTCGAAAAAAAAAATTACCTAGGCAATTATTTTTGGAAGGTGACAGTATGACTAAATTATTCTAATCTCATGTCTTATGCCACACCTTTAACTATTTCAGCTGGTTCTTTATTTTTTCTCTACATTTAACCTTTCTCAAGTGATTTGATGCCATTTGTTTTAATGTTACCTATTTTGCATTTTTCAGTGAAAATGTGGTATTTTCAGTTCTTCAATTCACAGAGCATGTAGATATTCATACAAGGTTGAGAAAACCTCAGAAAAAAATACTTTTTTTTAAAAAAATATATAATGAAATTAACATGAAAACAAGAGTCTATTTGTCAAACCACATAGATTTTACTGCTAAATAAATGTCACAAAATATCATGGTGTTTACGTGTGTTATTTTATATTAATTATTTAAATATGTTTTTATGATTAGCAGTTAAAAAGTTGTTCAACATTTTTGCCAGTATATTATATTTTGTCACCCATGGCTGTCTTTGAGGGTTAATGTCCACATTTGCATAAACAGTCACTACAGTGAATAAACTGTTATTATTCTCATTAAATATGAAAAGACCTCTACGTTTTAAAGAAATGACAAAAGACACTTACTTAAAGGATTTAAAGGAAGTTTTTCCTTGCCACTGTCACAAAGTGTTTTCTCCTGGAGAATTCTGTTGGGTGTCTGTAAATTGACCTAAGAGTCTGGTTTAGACCAGCTCTAAATGTAAAGTGTCATGAAATAACTTTGATTGATTGATTGACTTGTATTTGATAATTTTTCGCCTTTTATTTTGGAGAAATTTCCAATTAAATGTTTTACAAAATAGTTGAAAACAAAATAAATGCAGGACTAAAGTATGGAAATGTAGATATCTCAATTGTTTTCATCCATGACAGCAGTTTTAAATGGATTTTGTGTTTATACCACCATTCCTACAATCTATTACTCATGATGTCTAGCAATAATTTTAGTTCCTTTATCATAACATATAGTCTTACCTCTATTACTGTTTAACCTATAAAGACCCAGTGCTGTTTTTATGGTAGTTCCCAAATTAATTTTTCTTCAGATTTGACCTTTTTTAAAGTGATTTTTTCGCCATTTATTGTTATCCTCTATATTTTAAAATTTTTCAGTTAAAATTATGTATTTTCCTAATTTAATTTACTGATTATGTAGATGATCATTAAAGCGCTGATTAAAGTTGATGATTATTATATCAGAAACAGAGAAAATTTACAAAAAAGTGACTTTCTCCACAAATCTATCATTAACTGAACATAAATGTTGTAGAAGATGATTGTGTTTCCATATTCACTATGGAGCCTCTGAATGTCCAAATGGGTCCTATCTAATGACCATGAAAAGGTGACAAACTGTATTTTATACCAATTTTTACATATTAATAGGATTAATGGATCGACGGGTATTAAACAGTTTAGATCAGTAGATGACTTTGATCGGTGGTGGATGTTTAGGTCTTTATGAGTTAAAAATACACTTACCATTTGTGTATGAGTTGAATATATAGAAGAAACTCTAAATACAATATGAGACCAGTTTATAATTTTTAGTTTATGATCATTTCAGTTTCTGTTCTATACTGTATATGTGATCTCAGAGTCTGCTCATGTTTACACACACTTCTTGACTTTCCTGATTTGATTAAAAGAGGACCCAAAGTTACCCATACATGAATAGGCATCATGTAGATGATGTAGATCAGGGGTGTCAAACATATGGCACGGGGGCCAAAACCAGCTCACCAATGGTTCCAACCCGGCCTGCAGGATGAATTTACAAAATTAAAAAATTGCACTGAAGATATCAGATATTATAATTTGTCAAGAGTGTCAAATTGCCTTATAAAAATATTTACATTTAGAGACTAAACTATCATGAAAATGTGAACATCCTGAACAATTATGAACATGAACATTTTTAAGACAAAAAAAGCCAAATTTTAACAAAATATTAGATACATGGTGATCTCTAAATTATGTTAATAATAAGACATAATGTTGTTGAAACTGTACTTATTTTTCTTAAGAAATGTCAGATTGTACATGGCAGTTTAGGATACTCATATTTTCACATTAAAACAAAGAGAAAATTTTGGATTACTATGTACAGGTTATTATGTGTAGTATTTTACTGGTCTCCCCGTGACCCTAGTGAGGATAAAACAGATTCATAAAATGAATGAATGAATTTTGCTGGTCCGGCCCACTTGAGATCACATTAGGCTGAATGCGGCCCCTGAACTAACATGAGTTTGACACCCCTGATGTAGAAGATCAAACCAGCTCTGTAATCCAAGTAAAGTCAAATGTCTCATGCTTTAATATTTAAAGCACTAGTAGATATTCCTCTAAGTGACCATATTTTTATCATGCAAAAAAGACAAAGCAATGTAGACCACTGAAAATGAAGTGCAGGGTTGCATAAATGTGTCAGATTTCTCCATGCAGGAAAACTATCTTTTACCCAGACCGTGTCCCCAGACATTCCCCCCTTACTGCACAGACTAATCACTCCATTTTCATAGACTTTTGGTTTGCAAGCAGACATTACTAAATGGAGGAAAATGAAGAATTTGGTTAGTGTGACCCAACTGTATGCATGGAAATGTTGCCCAGACATCAGTTCCAGGACACTACATAAACTGTTGGGATGCATAAGGGTCACATATCTGTGGGCTTGACTTAATATGTTTTCCAGGTTTCGAGGCCACAATCAATATGGGTCTTTTCTCTTTTCCACTCCCATCTTCTGCCGAGATGATGAAGTCAGTCTTTCCAAGTGTAGTTTAATTATCAAAAAGTAAAAAGCGCAGCCCTTTTAGAATTGCTCAAAATGCCAGCCTTATATGATGACATGTTCTGCAATAATATTCTTTCATGTCCATTTTCTTTCTTATCCTGCTTTTAGCCTGTTCTTGTCATTCTCGCCACATATGGAGAGTCTACGTTCAGCCAGGCAGGAAGCACCTCCACCCATGAAGACCATTTCATTTTCAGCAGATGTTTATTGGGTCCTCCAAATCACAAGATCACAAAACACTCCAGTTCATAACTTACAACAGCATTTGTAAGTTAGATTATAAAACAAGCTCTTTCTCTTTTCTTTGTGTGCCGTTCCATTTTTTTTTTTTCAGATTTTGTCTTTCCTTCCACATGTCTGAGTTTCTACCCTCTCCTTCACCCTTCGCCTTCTTTGTAATGTCTATCTCCTGCTCTGTGTGGAGTTTCTGTTATCATTACTGAGGACCATTGTGGCCTGATCCCCACATTTGCAAGGCCTCACAAAAGAGAAGAATGAGGATTGTTATGGCCCACCCACAAGATAGAGTGCTCCGTGCAGGCCTTGGTCACTGTGTTTTGTGCATTTCTGCATCTGGTTTTGTGTGTCCCAGCTCACGGATGTACAATGAAGTGCCAGAGTCAGTTATAATGTTTTGTAAGCTGACATCTGTGTGATATGGAGCTCAGTGTGTGTACCAAAACATGTCTTACAAAGATAAGGGACTGTCATAAACATGTTATGTGTATCAGGGACCCTACATATCTCTGGTTAAAAATAAACAGAAAAAAAAACCCCAGTTCCCAAAACCTGTGGACACTGTGGAAAATATAAATGAAAAATAATAATTATAAAACAGCAACAATTTGCAAATCTCATAATAGAAAACAGAAAGCATATCAAATGTTTAGGCTGAAAAAAAGCGCTTTTTTAATGGTAAAAAAAAATTTAATTTTGATTTTGAGGGCACCAATACACATCTCTGTGAAGTTGGGACAGGGGCAATAAAAATTTCGCCAAGTAAGTGGTACTAAAAGGAAGCCACCGGAGGAACATTTTGCAACTAATTAGATTCATTGACAACAGGTTGGTAATGTGACTGGATATGGAAAGAGCATCTTAGAAAGGCAGAGTCTCTCAGAAGTAGAGATGACCAGAGGATATTATCAGAAGAATGTTCCTCAAGGTAAAATAGTGAAAACTTTGAAAATACCATCATCTACATAATTTGATTAAAATATTCTGAGTATCTAATGAAAGTTCTGTGTGCAAAGTGACAGGTTGAAAATCAATATCAGGTTCCTATCGTCTTTAAGCCTTTAGATGGTACTGAATAAAAGTTTTTTTAGTCTGTAATGGGTACTACTACTCAAGAACTCTTGCAGACATTGTTGTCTCTGAACAGTTCACAATACCATCCACAAATATGGGTTAAAACCATGTCAATCAAAGATGAAGCTACATGTGAATGTGATCTGCATCTGACATCTTCTCTGAGCCAAAGTTCATTTAAAATGGACTGAAATGAAGAGGAAAAGGTGTTCAACACTCAAAGTTTTTTTTTAGAACCCACTGACGCTGTGTCCCCCATATTAAAGCGAAAGAGAAGCCATTGGACTTATTATCAGTATCAAGTTCAAAAGCTGGTGTTGCTGATGGTATGGGGGTGCATTAGTGCTTATGGTATGGGATCCTGCACATCTGGAATGGCACCATCAATTCTAAACAACATATACAACTTTTTTTCTGTTGCTGTTGGGCAGAAACCTCTTAAGTCCATTTTTGGTCTTTTTTGTTCTGTCATAAAACGTCTGTGCGGGTTCTCATTTGCCCAGGCCATTGTTCTTCTTAGTAGTTTTTCTCGGTTCAACTGGAGTGGTTTAGCTCACAAAATGGATTTGTCATAAAACGTTTCTGCTGGTCAATCCTCACGTTGGCCTGATGGTTTTAGACATATTTAACCAATGAAAAGTGTTGAAAACAGCTTGTCACTACATCTCTTAACTCAATTTATTATATACATCTTTAATTTTCCAGTTTCCTGAAAAATAACCACTTTGGACATAAGAGGTTTCCACCTGACAGTAATGACATGTTCCCATCCAGATGAGGTGTTTTTCTAGCCTGGCGAGCCAAACTATACATGAACTGTATAGTCTAGAATCAGACCATTGAGAGAGCTGAAGCCTGTGGGTGGATTCAACCGTTGTCCTTCAAACTGTTCCTGCATGTAATAGGCCAGTTCTATGACCAATCAGGGCAACTGACAGTGTGATGTATTCAGGGCTTCAAGCGGAGCCAGCTGGTATATTAGACTTTTACTGTAGCCGGTCAGCAAAACAGCAAATGCATCCTTCTTTAAAACGAAGGACTTGAGTGCTTCTTTCTGCTCAACTGTCAAAGAAAAGCCGAAGTCTAACTCTTCCAAAATCAACGACAAAAGTTGATTCAAACGAGCACGGTTCGTTAGCCACATCCATCTTTGTTGCTCTCTATGGTTGTTCTGCTATCTCGCCCTCGCACAGCCCTGTTTGTCATCATGCAAAGCCTGCCCCGATGATCAACACAGAGCGTTTTGACAGGTCCGACATACTTTGTGTTGGACCAATGATGGGTTCCGACCGTGCGATGCTAGACCACAAGCTTGGCAAGAATATTTTCTGCCACTATGTGGTCTTGATTTCTAGGCTAGTATTTTTCAGGGAAGGCCTTGAATATTTAAGTAAGACAACTCTAGACCACATACAACATCCATTACAACAGCACAGCTTCACAGTAGAAGAACCACCATGTGGCAGGTGAACAGCTGCAGTGTTCCATGGGTGTTAGTTTGTTTGAATATCACTGGAGGGAAGGTATCTCCTCATTTGGTGTTTTAATTGTGGTAATGGAGAGCACTGTCTTTAACACATTGGTCTAAAATCTTCCCTAGATGCTCATTTGGTTTTAGATGTGGTGACTGTATTCAGAGACCCGTCATTCCACAATGGACAAGGAGCATTGTCTTCCTGGAGGAGACTAGAGTAATGTTTGGTCTGTTCCTGTGTAAACATGTTGTCTCTTGTGCCGGTGATTATTTCATTGATTCGAACTACATCTATTCAATCTGCATAGTCAGACGTTTTAAAGAGACTGATGACCAAAGTCCAGGAAGAGGTGACACCATTACTTTATGCTGTATTTAGCTTCAGGCCTGTGTAAGCAAACAGCACCTGTATTGTTTCTTTCCTCTTTTAATTCCGCTCCATTGTTCAGACGATAATGAATGACTCTGATCTAACACGGGCTCTGTCCTGGCAGTCGGGTATATTTAACACTGGTGCACGGGGGCAGCCCCTGAGTCATCCCCAGCCGCTGAGTCATGCCCAGCCACAGAAAGGAAGTGTAAATTATACCACAAACCCCAAATTCAAACACAAATCAGTTTTGTTATATCATTGCAGGCTTTCACCCAAGGGAAGGGAGAAGCAACTCATCAAGGAAAAATGAGGACTTAATGTTACAAAGCCATTCAAATCAAAGAATAGAGGTAAATGCCAAGACCTATATTTTCATTGAATACACAGACAATGGGTGGCTTGTAATTAAGGTCACACTGTAGCGTCTGGCAAGGTACCGCAATACTTTACAAAAGAGTAAATGGAAGGTTTGGTGAGGCCTATTCTCCTTTGATTTAAGTATTTTTAGATGACTTTCCCCTCTCTTTCTCGCGCACACATATACGTATAAAAGATTGAGGTTCATATGTTTTTCAGCAAATCAGATTCTGTACTGTTTAGACTATTCGTTAGTTTTACTTGCTTCTCTATCAGCAGGATTATGTGAGCATTTCACCCATTTTAATTAAAGTTATTCATGAGCCCAAGAGGAATCCAGTCCATTTTGGATCAGATTCACATAAAAGGAGCAGAGAGGTAGTTTAGTTGAGCTTCAGGAATGTGGGACCTTGGAGGAGGAATGTGCTCTAATGACAGCCCCTATTGTTCTATATTACAATAATAATGGAAAGACCTGTGTTAAATGTTCTTTGATTTCCATGATAAAGGCCTTTTAAAGATGACCAGCAGTGGCTGAACTAAGTGGCAGTGTACGATCATAAGGAATAGTCTTCTTGGTGAAACGTAAGCCAAACTAGAGACCACGCTAAACATGTAGCTTTGTGTTGATGCTGACGAGATGATATGAGATGATGTGACAAGATGCTGGATGGATGTTGAAATATGAGAACTGCAGCTGCTGTTTAAGGACCATAATAACATCCACTCTGAGTTTCTCTAAGGACCATTGTTGCTTGTGCCTCAAGTCTTGGATTCATTTCAAATTTTACATGTAGCTTCCTTTTGTGCACAGTTTTTTTGATATTTACACCCAAAGGGGAAGAAAGGGGTATTGTCTTTAGTTGGAGTTGTTTGTTTCTTTGCGTGTTAACACTCTAGCAGTAAAACTATTGGTTGAATTCATACCAAATTGGGTTTATAGATTGCCGGTGACCAAGAATTGATGTGGGTACATTTTGGGAAAAGTCAGCAAAAATTTACGGAGTGTGTATTTGCACCCGGGTGCAAATAGGATATATTCACACAATTCTTCTATTTACACCCATCTGGGCAAAAGGTTAATGTTTGCGTAATTTCCTGTCTATTGGTGGCATTTCCTGTGAAAATCATTTTCTACATGCAATTGGCTGAAAGCTCTTTAAATTCATTGACTGGGAAAATCAGTGGGAGGAGATCATTACCATACCAATGAGGGGCGTTTTTTGCGCCATCTAGCTGACGCGTTGTGTAATAACGGCACATGTGCTGAAACAATACCACGCGTGGTCTAAACTTATTTGACACGTCCTGTAAAGAGGAAAGGGGGCGTTTTTGACGGGTATCCTTATACAACACATAATATAACAAACAGAACACGTGGTATAAGATATATTACGTGTCATATCTACCCGTAGAAGTGACCACTTTGGTCTTCCATACTACTGAATTTCAGTTTCAAGTTTTAACGGATGCAACACAAAGGTAAATCGATGTTGCTGTACATGCAATATATGCTTGCAATGACAGTCAGATACTTACTATTTGTATCTAGTATATCTAGCCGTTTATTTTTGTATTAGTTGTGGTTGTGCTAGTCAATCTGGGTGTAAATAGAAGAATTGTGTGAATATATCCTATTTGCACCCGGGTGCAAACAGACACTCCGTTGCTATTTACACCCGGGTGTAAATAGTAACTGTTGCTATTTACATCCAGGTGTAAATTACAACGTTCACTATTTACACCTGGGTGCAAATAGCATCTGCCAAAAATTTAACATTTTTTCTGAAATTTTTTTAATCTTTTTTTTCTCTCTCCCATTCACTGCTAATGGGTGAAATTTCAAATGTCTATAAAAACATCAATTTTATTTCAGTTTACTTCAGACTTGGCACATATATAGAGGCAATTCATATGTTGGCATCAGCACATGCATAGACATGATGACATCAGCTGAATGAATGCCAAATTAAGCTATAATATGTGAGGGGCAGAGTTTGTTGTGCCTGGTACCACTTATTTGTGGTTTAATTTTGGGCAATTTTTATTAAAATATTTAAAAAATTACCTTTAGTTATAATGGGCCATATTCTGGTGGCTTATAACATAGTAATGGTTACAGATATCAATATAGTTACACTGTAATAAATTATTCTGTGGTCATGTAGATTTTAATTAATGTATTAGGTAAAATCTATTCAATATAATTGTATCTTTGATTTTGTGGCAATTATTTAATTAAATCTCAAATAAAAATGTCTGAATTAAAATCTACTCACTGTAATTAAATAAAACAGAAGCATTCTGTGTATTTAATTCCAAACACAGAGAATATTGAGTGAATTTAAATCAATGTAATCAGGCAATTTTAATTGAAAAGCACTTCTTGCCAAAGTGCTTTTTTTTTCCTTTTTTTTAAATGCAGCGTACTATCATCAAATGACATTTGAAAGAGTCCAGAATGCCCATCTTCATATACATATATGCAAGAATGGGTTGAACTCCAGAGGAATATTAGAGTCAGAGCTACAGATCTACTTCAAAGCACTGTCTGTACATGACAATACATTCATTTTACAGATTCTATCAGTGGAAAATGTATAAATCTGTTGTATAAATGTACATAATCCAATATACTGTATATGTAGAATAACACTTTATCATATACTTGGAAAACAGCAAAGCAGCACTTTTGTCATTTGTTTTCCAATTAATCTGATTAAAATACATAACATTTAGCACATTTAATGTCTGAGGCAGATCATTTCTAATAAATTGTCGACCAGTGCATATGTTAAGTATCTCTCTGTTCCCCACAGCGTTTATAAAAACAGCTTTGTTCCTGTCGCCGTCACTGAGCTCAATAAGTAATAGTGACATTGCACTTTATTCACTTATTTAGTTATTTAATCCTGTTTCCTTGCTCTATTTATTATTATTGTGACTTCTAATTGATAAATTCTATGTTCTTATTCGTTTTTTGTTTTTGTTTTTTTATCCCAGAGACTTTTTATTTTTTTGAGGTTTTATTGTATTTTATTGCATCTTGGTTTTATTTTGTTATTTTTTTAATAGACCATATTCATTTATTTTATTGTCTTTTTGCTTACTGACTTGGTGGAACGCTGAGTACTTATTTTGTATTTAATCTCGACATAGTACCTGCCTAAGAGGTACATTGTGAACTTTATTTTCTTGATGTCCTTTCAAGGCAAACATTGTCAACAAAACAATTATAACTACAGGAATAAATGAAGTAACCTTTAACTTCTCTCCCTTTGTGCTTTAACCAATGTGATTTATATTCGAAAATTAGGTTACACAAGTTGATCTTTCACTCCTACCTGAACCTGGCTCTTTTTCTTAAAACACGCACACACACACACACACACACGATAACTGATGGGCATCCAGTCAGTTCTCCAGTCAGACTCAGACAGCGGTACCTTGGCTTTAATATGAACACATACACATGACACAACAGCGGCTTCTCTCAGTCCAGTTCAAACAGACAACACAGGTGGACTGAACCACATGGAACGGTTCCATAAAAAACATCAGCTAATTCCTACCTAACAACATATACAATGATCTACGCTTCAATGCAGCAAAAACAGGGACGGCTTATAATAATAATAATAATGCGTTGATATTAAATGATGGAAGTAAAGAAATGTCTTCCATAGCCTGGTTTTAATCAGGTACTTAAACCATAACAGTACCCAAACAAATTACATTTCTTACATGCACTCTGGTTAGGACTCAGGACATTCCACTGGGAACAGAATGTCTGAATACAGTGACAGAGGGCATTTACATGACCTCGATATGGTGTGAAATTTGACCCATTTGGCTGGTTTTGACATGTAACAAACCATCTGGTTGGGGAGTCTATTGTTCACTATAAAGGTTTTTAATAACACTGACATGACACAAACATGACAAATGCAGCATGTTGTCTTTCTCTGCTTTTTGTTTTTTATTGTTCCACTGACACTTCTGGGTCATTCCTTTGGCCTCACGATGAGGACTCACTGTAACACTGACCTACATGTGTGTGTGTGTGTGTGTGTGTGTGTGTGTGAGTGACAGTATCAGAAGATCGAATGAATAGAGGATTTTGCATGAATACGAGCCTTACTGGACCTTTTTGGTCAGTGGTAGATAGACACAAGATGTTCTGATGATACTTGAAGTGATGTCATCTGAACTGGATCAGATTTGTAATTCAGAACATGGGATCAATCCAAGAGAAGTTACAAATGTTTGAGACGGTGTGGTTTGAACTAGGTTTAACTCATAGACCCAGTACTACTTTTGTGTAGGTTCCTACATGAATTTTTATATCTATTTTGAACATTTTTTTAAGTGATCTATCATAATTTATTCTAATATTATCCTTTTAACCTTCTGCTCAACCATATGGTAGAGCACACTTTGACTCACTATATATTATAGAAAAATACATTTTACTTAATTCCACCTGTTTCAGCCATCTCTACCACTCGAATCACTCAGTAGAGTAGTAGAGATTAATACATTTCTAGAACATATGTCTAGAACATCCAGAATAAATGTATATAACACATCTATTTTTGTTAAAAAAAAATTTTTTTTGATTGTTATTAGTGCCCCAAGGAAATAAACAATGCAAAGAAAACATTTTTTCATTGCTTTTTTTTTGTTGAGGATTTTAAAGGGTTATTCTCTGCATTTTGTATTTTTGAGTGAAAATCACAGATTTTGCTATATTTAATACTTTAGATCCTAAGTCTAAATGTTCTGTCTGGACTTTTTTTCTTCTTATTTTGACAATAAAAAGGTAAGAAAATATTCTGTGAGTCCCTTTGCCCTTTTTTTCACAGCCCTTTTTTCCCCAGGTATTTCATAATCTAGCAGTCATTTACAATTTACTGCGTACTATAATTCTGCTAAAACGGCTTCTTCTCCAGCTTGTATTAGAGGCGTGGGTGAAATTACCATGACGACCCAATAAAGCCTATAAAGTGCAACATCTGAGGTTTCAGAAACGGTTGGAATTTTTCCAATTGTACAAACAGTAAAAGAGTTACAACCATCCAAACTGTGCATGTGCAGGGTATGTCGGTGATGACACTTCAAGTTTTAACCCTGTGATGCCTGAATTTATTTCCAATTATGGAAAAAAACCCTTTCACGTTTTTTTTTTTTTTTTTTTCCAAGTAGATAGTATTTTGGTTGCATTTTGTAGTGTGTGTGTGTGTGTGTGTGTGTGTGTGTGGGGGGGGGGGTTGATGCAAATTCATGACAATCGGCATCAAAGGGTTAATTCACTGATTATGTAGATGTTCATTAAAAGCCCAGAATATAGTTGGAGGGTATTATATCAGAAACAGAGAAAACTGAAGAAAAAGTGACTTTATCAGAAATATCTTTCATTGACTGAACATCCACTGCCATTGATCCAACTCTATTGGTTTTACTGGTGAATCAATGTCGCAGAAGATGACGGTGTTTCCATGGTAACTACAGAGGCTCTGAATGCCCAAATGGGTCATTTCTGATTACCATGAAAAGATGACAAACTGTATTTTACATCAATTTTTTACATGTATTGATAGGATTAGTGGATCAACAGGTATTAAACAGTTTAGATCAGTACATGCTTTTGGTTCCCAATAGCTGTTTGGGTCTTTATGGGTTAAATGTGAAGAATTAAACAAAAGGACATCATTAAAGTTTTAAAGGGGTCATTCATTCATTCATTCATGCATTTTCTGAACCCACTTTATCCTCACTAGGGTCACTGGAGCCTACCCTAGCTACTTATGGGCATAGGCGGGGTTCACCCTGGACATGTCACCAGTTCATATTCAGTTCCTATAGGGGTCACATTTAGCTAAACCCACTTTTACCCAACCCTCACCTATGGTCATGAGCTTTGGGTAATGACCGAAAGAATGAGGTCGCGGGTACAAGCGGCCGAAATGAGTTTCCT
>JAQQZY010000016.1:10954572-10968568 GCA_030068375.1 Ostorhinchus rueppellii | reverse complement strand
TTGTGAGCATAAATTACAAATGTCTGCGATGTGTCTGCGATGGAGTTGCCGCGAGAGCATACGGAGGCCTTTACACTGACACCACTTGTGTTGAGGCAAACATTCTCATTTTAGACTCATTACAGTTGACTCTTTTTAGGAAACTGAAGACTGTTTAATGCACACAGGCTGGACTGATATGAACATTAATAAATGAATCATGTACCTGATAGTTCTGGTGAGTAAGTGTTTCTAAAAAAAAAAACAAAAAAAAAAACATGATTGACTAATATCCAACACTTTTCATTGAATTCACTTCGTACTGAATTCAAATAAAGGTTCGATGTTGTTAATTTATTGAGCTGATAATACTGATTTCAACATAAATGCAGAAAATTAACACAAAATGTACAACTTTACACCAACAGAACAGTCAGACTGATGGGTTTTACTGGTGAATCGATGTTGCAGAAAATAACAATGTTTCCATGGTAACTATCGAGCTTTTGAATGTCCAAATGGGTCACATCTGATAACCATGAAAAGACGACAAACTGCATTTTACACCAATTATTTACATGTACTGATAGGATAAGTGGATTAACAAGGATTGAAGATTTTAGATCAGTAGGTTTTTTTGGCCACCAGCTACTGTTTAGTTCTTCATGGGTTTAAAGGTGGGATCTGAGATGTTTTCCTGGAGCATTTTTTTTTTTACTATATTGCTAAAAATCTCCTTCACATCCTGATTGCAAACAATTAATTAAATGCTCTGACATAAAAATTAAAAGTTTTAGTCACCTGTGGGACCAACAGGACTGAAAAAACAACATCCAATCATTTTGAGCACCCACTCGAAATGATTGAACGCTAATATGTCTATCAAATTCAACTGCCATTTGTTCCAGGCCCCCTGCACTGCGCTAATGGAGTTCTGAGGCGTGGCTTCGGGGGGGGGGGGCTGTAGAAAGGGGTTGGGACTTTTGAATTGTGTATTTTCAAAATGTAGCCTGCTTGAGTGGGTTTTCTAACATCTCAGACCCCACCTTTAATACAGGACAAGTCTATAAATACTTAAAAAAAACACTGGTAATGTCTGTATCAATATCTAAACCACAGCCTTTTCCTAATGTTCTCCTCTGTTTGGCTCCTTTAGGAAACTACAGCAGATCCTGTCCTACTCTTTCCAATGGGAAAAGTGAATGTGAGTTACAGACTGCTCCAAACTGCTCCAAACCACTTCAAATTGGACCTACTTTACACAAGCTATGCATTTTCTGAATATTGTGACAAAATGACATTTTTCAGACACATGATTCGAGAGTAAATGGACTTTGTTTGAAGCCTGTCTCACTGAACAAAGCAATAAAATCGGGAAAAACCTTGCTAATAAATCTTGTCTGGAGGTTATAACAAGCAGGAAAATTCAGATAAAATACAATTAGTTACCAGCAAAACAAATGATATTACTTTCTTACTGTACTTGGATCTTAAGAATCTACTTTCATATATTTACACAGTGTTTATAATCCTTCTGACCACACCCACTTATGAAACCTAAGCATCTTTTTGAGACTGTAATCCACGCCTTTATTGCCACTCAGCTGGACTAATGTAACACTTTGTACATTTTGGGGATTAGTAGCGCTTCCATCACTTCGCTCCAAAGAGTCCAAAATGCCGCTGTGCATCTTAACTGGCACTCGTGAACATGAGCACATTTCTCCGATTTTAGAGTCACTCCACTGACTGCCTGTCCATTTTAGAATCCAGTCTAAAATACTTTTATTTGTTTTTAGGCTTCCTCTTTGCCTGTTTTTAAATCTCCTCTTAAAACCCACCTGCTCTCCTTGGCCTTTTAACTGGAGCAATGTTGATATTTTGTTCTGTTTAACTTGTTTTATTTATTTGATTTTAATTTTTTTTATGCTTTTATTCATTTGTATTGTGTTTCCAGTGTTCTGTACAGCACTGTGGTTGTTCTAAAGTTCTTTATACAGTATATAAAGTTGAATTGGACTGGAACAGGAAGTAAACAGTATAACTTAAACTGGACCTTCTTTGCAAACAACAGTTTTTCCTTAACTAGGTACATTTGTTGGTTATAATGCTTTGTTTTCATTTTAGTCGTTCTTTGTTGGATATGATAAAAGTGAAAGGCATTACTTCAACTACTAAAATCTAGCTGGTTTGGTGACAAACACTGCATCATTTTCCAGAAACGCTGATCAATGTATAATCTGAATGTTATACCAAGGGAATAAAAAAGAGGAGCAATAATATTCTTGGATGCTAACAGGGCTGCCTAACATAACCCATGTTTGCAAATGTGTCTCTGTCTTGTAAAAAATCAAAAGCAAAATAAAGAACAGAACTGTAAATGATTTTCACAAAATGGCATTTAAGCATCTCGATTACTTAATTCCACCACTACAACCTCCTGCCATGTACGATGAGCTCTACACACACATAACTTCAGCTGTAGTTAAATGAAGGTTTAAAGTAATTTTCTAGAGGCTGGGTTCATTTCTACAGAGATGATAGATCTAGTATCTTTAAATGAACAAATCAAATCACAAGAATCAAAGTCACTATTGTATTTGATGCTTGTATGATTGTGAGCTCTAACAACTAAGAGATTATGTGTTTAAATGACTGAAAATATAAAATATCAATCCTGGTGATTTAGTAACATTTTCTGCATATTTTTGTCTTTTAAAGAGTTAAAGACACAACTGTAGCTGTTGAAAAACTTCTTTTAAGATGTCCCTTTGGATTAATGAGGGGTTTTTTTCTATCATTTTCTACACTATTTAAAGGATAGGAAAATGGTTGTTTGTTCCTCAACGAGATTAGTCAGACCACTTTGTAATCGATTATTGAAAACAGGATTTGTTCCCGAAAACATTAATACATGAAAAGACCTGCTTGTCCCCAGCTGGAATTGTAAAAGAGGCAATGATTCAGAGATTTGATCATCTACGATTATTTTATCAAATGTCTGCCACAAAAACAGAACAAACAGAACACCAAGTTCCTACTGAGTGGGCTGATGTACGTAGCAGTGGACGGGGTCACATCCTCTTAGCCTGATAACATTTCCATGTGATTTATTAACACAGTCAGTAAACACAGTGTGTAAGGGCACTACATCCTGTGCAGAATTATTATCGCATTAAGAGTCATCAGCTTCACACTAACACTAGATGGGATGTCAGGAGTGTTTTAGCCCAGACTCGGGGGCAGAGGGGGTGGGCGGTGGATCAAAGATCAGCTCATACATACTGTATGTGAGTTGAATGGTTCACACAGAGGGTGACATCACATGGAGTCAAACACTGAGGGCAAAGTCAACAGAGCCCACCTTCCAGAGCCTAATGTGATAACACATTCAGCTGTTCCACCCGGATAATGTGCTGTATACGGAGCCTGAGGCTGAGAACAGCGCCTCATAGAAACACGACAGAGGCAGAAGTCCATACACTGGAGCATAAAAAGGCTGATCTCAGGACAGGAAATGGCAGGGCACGCTGAGATACAAAACAAAGGCTGCGTTTTTCATAAAATGATAAACAGTGGAAAAAGTGAAGCCAACTGCGGAAAGGACTGAACTGATTTTAGATAAGGCAGTGGCACTTCTGTGAAACACTCAGGACTGTGAGGACATCCTCATAACAGGGCTGGGCAATAGAAAACTGACATCAAGTGATATTGATATCTATTTGATTGCTTTTTTTTGTTGTTTTTAATCTTTGGGACCTGTTTATACTGAAAGTTAAAATACTTACAAAATGTTATTTTACATATTTCTACTATTACAACTTAACTTTGTTGAACTAATACCATGATATTAATTTCAATGTTTCTGCATTGTTACACTGTTTGGTGAGTGTTATTCATGTTTTGTAAATAAAAAAAATACTCAAACAACTACATCAACAAACTAAATCGAGGTGTGTTTTTCTATGTTGTAAAGCACTTTTTGACAAATAGTTTAAAGCCACATCATTCTTTTCAACTTTGACTCAGGATCAAAAGTCTACCTTTACAAATAATAATTTCACATGTATCAAATTATTTTTTCCCACTGACATCAATAGATAGTCCGGATCATGATAACAATAACAGCACTAATCTTCAGATTTACTCAAACAGGATTAACTGACTGACTTTAGGTCTCTGTGATACAAGGAACAGTGTCCAATGATCCACACATCCTTGTCCTACATGCCTGAAAGGTACATATTTACACAAAGCACATTAACAATACACACATACCTTCTCTAAAATATCTGAGTCAAAAGTCAACACTGCTGATGACAGCATGCTTTCTCCAGCTGTACTCATCACACAGAACAAGAGCGATCAACAGTGGATTTAGTTACGTGAATCCTTGGTTGCACACACAGATACGTGTGAGTGGTGTTGACATATCCTTTACTGTGATTAAGGTGAAAGCTGAACCTGATGTGAACACACAACAGAGGAATGTAAATGTCTGTAGACTCACCGGAATGTAGAATGTGTTCATCTTGGGATCTTCATTGGCAGTGAAGAGCATACCTGTTAATGAAACAATACAAATAGAACATCATGAGGATAGGCGCTGGGGGGATATGAACCCTTTATCGGGCAAGTGACTATTTTTGGTAATTTCTGCATACATTAAAAAACAGTGACAGCAACAGTTACAGTGAGTCAACAACTCAGATCCAATGTGGTCTCCTGGGTCTGTAAGGTCCATCTGTGCATGAACAGTGAGTGGACCTGCTTTGTTAGGTACCAGGAAGTAATGGTACTAATGTAATGATGAAGTAATGATTCTAATGTAAGGAATGATGTTCAAAGGGTGAATATGGATGTGGACAGGTGTCTGGATCAGCACGCATGTTGGTCTAATGTTCTAAAATATATGGGTTCAATAAGCGAAAGTGAACATCAACATGAAAAAGTTCATTTGCACACATCATTTATCAAATGGGCTAATTTTTTAGTGAATGATCTCTATTTTATGGAACCCTTATCCTTTTGAAAATACCACTTACACAGTACAGGAGAAGTTTGGAACCTTCTGCTCGGCTGCATTAAATTAACAAAAAGATGTGAAAAGACTGTCTATTTGAGAAATTAAAATTCTGAATGATGAAGTTTGTCAATTCATACACTAGTCACATTTATAAAGACTATCTGTGAACTGTTACCAAAAAATTACTCTTTATTTGTCATTTACCTATGTAAGTATTGTAGGATGACCCCAAAACCTTCCCCTGAGCCTACAAGGTCTGAGTCACTGCCCTCTAAAAATGTTGTAGAAAGCCTTGGTCATGAACATGTGAAGACTTTCATCATATGACTGTGTGTTTTATGTGAAATAGTTTAAGCGTCTTTTTAAGTTGATGTTCGTATAGCTTAAGGGCAGAATTGAGATTCAACTCTAATGAGATGATAATGAGAACAAGATGGAGGATCAGAAGCTGAATTTGCGAGCTGAACGATGGAGGAAAGTGTTTGAAGTTACAGTTCTGGAAGAACTTAAAAGTCTAAAGAACAAAAGGATAATTTCAAAGAAAAGTTCACAAGTTCAATCTCATCTTTAGTGTAAATTGGTGAAAGTACAACAACAAAGACTAAACTACAGGGTCACACAGTGAGTCAGTCAGATGGCGCCACCCAGAGGTGGAAATGAGCAGCACAGGTACAACACAGGAACTCAAAACTTTAATAGACAAAAAATATCTAATTTTCTTTTTATTTTAACACCTGACCAACAATTCTGCCCACTTCTGCAGACAAATTTAGCAGAGTGCATGCATGTGTGGTGTAAAACAGTTGCTGTCACCTGAGTGAGGATAGATGCAAACATCATTGATGTTGGCCTGAGGCTGAATGGAGGAGAACATTTTTCCCTGTTAGGAAAAGAAAAAGGGAGAACATCCATTAATATAATCCTGAAAGGATAGATCTAGCCTTTTCTGAATTTCACTGGTATAAACACAAACTTGTATGTGTCTGAGAAAACTGAATGATGACTGTTAAATGTCTGTCATGCGTTTATGTTAATGCTCAGGCGCACTTATAATAAACAAAACACTGTCGTTTATGTGTAGCATAAGTCCAATTAATCACAATGCAATGACTAAAGGAATTAGCGCAGTAACAGTTGACTTCCTGTCACAGCTGCTCCTGAAGCTTACAGTATCTTTGTTCCACATTTTGATGATCTTGGAGTCAGCAGACACAACCAGGTCCAGCTGATCATGGAAGTTGAGGGACTTGATTGGCAGGTTGTAGAAGTGATCTTTAACCAACAGTGGCTGACTGGAGCGCAGGTCATACAGCAGCACCTTCAAACAAAAATAAAGACAAAGAAACAACCCCCCCTCTTCGCTTTAGAAACCAAATGAACATGAGATAAGGTGGGAGTCAAAGGCTAAAACAAGATGGAAAGAAAATGTGTTCATGATGAGTATTCACTCCATTATGTGTCACATTTTAACAATACAACAGAGCTGGGAGAGCAGGGCATCTTTTTAGAGGACACCAACTTTATCATGAGTCGACTATTCACAGGAAGAAGAGGCGGACTTTCACACCATGTGGGCAGCCGACAGAAAACAACAACAAATGGAAAGTAGGAGGATGGAAGCGTAGACCAGTGTTGTAGAGTTTTGACTGTCTGAGAGATGGACACGCTGATGCCAACAACAGTTTTCAAGCAGTTACAAGTACACATTAGAAAAATGCTGACTGTCGTATCCAGTACATACTATTTTACATTTACATTTGAATATACGATGTACATATTCTTATAGTATGCTTATATTTATTCTTGAGTATTTAAACTTGCACCTTAGCCGAGAATGACTGACTAAATTTCATTGTGTACACATAATAACAATAAAAATTCGTGAATTTTATCTTATTAACCCTTTATTGTTCAAGTGACTATTTTTGATAATTTTTGCACACATTACAAGCCAGTGACAGCAACAATTCCAGCAAAGATGATGAAGCAACAATCTGAGGTCCAATGTGGTCTCCTGGGTCTGTAAGGTCCACCTGTGCATGAACAGTGAGTGGACCTGCTTTGTTAGGTACCAGGAAGTAATGGTACTAATGTAAGGAATGATGTTCAAAGGGTGAATGTGGATGTGGACAGGGGTCTGGGTCAGTACTTACGTGTGTCTAATGTAATAAAATACGTGTTTTCTTGTATTTGTGTATTTTTGCCACATATGGGCAAGGAACTAAATATGTTAACTTCATTGACCTTAATTTTTTAAATTAGAATAAATATTTTTGAAAAATTTCACAAAAGTAATAAAGTCTTGTTGTGTCTTCCAATAACACACTAAGGTTAAAATTTAGAATTTCAGAGTATTTCTATGCCTGCCGTATAAATTTTTAATTCAAAACAGAGGTAATAAAGTAGGTTTTCTGCTCACCTGCCCTGTGCTGGTGCCTACTGCCATGGTGAGAGAACCGTTGAACTTCAAAGCGCTGATTGACGGCAAAGCCTGAACCCTGTTACCAACAAACAGAAGAAACACATTTGATGATACCACGAATATTGATAAAACAGCAGAAATATGGTATGAAGCACAATCTCAAAATAACACTGTTGCTTGTTTGTGAACAAGATCAAAATCAGATGGAAGTCTGATATACAAGCAACATAATGAGGCACAGCTTGCCGCTTGTTTTTCATGCAGCAGAGACACAGCCAGAGAAGAAAGTGCCATGTGGCTACATATGCATCCATGGGCTGATATCAGCTCAAATCACTGACTTCTCAGTGACAGATTGGTCCTTACTCTGCTCCCTCAGTGAGGCTGCTCAGGGCACAGTCCAGCAGGCTAACCCGAGTCCGTACACGGGGGTCCCAGCATTCGACCCGTCCCTGGTGTAACCCAACACAAGTCAAATAGTCAGCCTGTGCAGCTTAAAGAGATGTAATGACAAACTACCACAGGAAACTTCTTATACTGGCAGGTTCAAATGCATGTGAGAGGTGATGGATTGAAAAGCTTGAACTTTAACACACAGAAATCATGTAACAGGCTTATTTTTATCAGGCCAGATGGTGTGCGATATCAAAGAGCTGAGAACAGAGAAAAGGTCTGCAACTGGAGAATGCACAAATGTAGAACTCTCATTTTCAGACCATAATAATGCCCATGTGTTAAGTTTTATAGTGTGACACTTAAAAAAAAAAAACTCAAGTAAAAAAAAAACATTTGGTTCAATCTAACCCACGCATTAGCATAACAGTAAATCATAGAGATAATTATTGGACTTTACATCACAATACAGTCAATGTGATGCAGAGTGAGGACAAACAATGTTGCATTGGGAGTAAAAAGCTATAAGATCTCACAAATATTATGTAAGTCACACATACAGATTCAAGAGAACTGTCTGAATAAAATCTATGAGTAATTTTTCTTAATTTGTTTAATAAAACAGGCCCTAATATGGCATGATTACACAAATAACACTGGATATTTCAGTCCTCCTAATGAGCTTTCATTTTAATAAATAACTGACAGCGTTATAAAGGCACTTACTAATGCACGGCAAACACAGTCACTGTTTCAGTTCGGATAAAGCCTGCTGATAGCTGGTGCCTCATTTCACAGGCAGCCTGCTTTGGCACTTACCTCAGAGGTTCCTGTTGCGAATAAGTGATGGACAGGGTTTATGTCACACACGTTGTGCTCCCTGGTTGAGAAGGCAAGAAAAGGAAGCGTCATCAACATCAGCAATGACAAGAGCGGGAGTTTAGTAAGATAACGCCACAGAGACCAACTAAATCACAACCTGGGAGGTAAAACTATGATCCATGAACTATTAAAACACTGGTTCTTCCACTGGAATCATTGGACACTTCTTCTGGTAAAACACAACTTTATACTTACACTGCATCTGTCTGAAGTGAGTTAAGGAAGCGCCCTTGTTCCAGATTCAGTCTGTACACCTCTGAACTGAAAATAAAAACAGTGGAATCAAAAAAAAACAGGCACAGGATCAACCTAAATTGTCTCTCAGCCATTATCATTGGATTCACCAAATACCTTGCGCCAACAAAATAGAGGTCACATGAGGGATAGTGGTAGGAAAAGTCCCGTCCAAACTTTGGAATTCGTGTCTTGTAGTAGTGTCCGTGCTGGGAGTGGAACTCTACGTAACGGTCACAGTGTAGGAACACCAACTATATCGAGAGCAGAAAATGGAAACAACTGAGGATTCAAACAATCTCACACTGACATTAGGAAAATAAATGAAATAAACAGCTTTTAAATCAGTCGTTTGTGTCTTTTTTGCTCATAAGAAATAGAAAACAGGTACAGTAAGTATACCCAGGTGAGTTAACTTAAATACCAAAACCTTGCTAAAATTGGATAACTTTACAGCACTCCTTTCAGTGATAAAATAGCAACATCAACTCTCCTTGTTCCAATGTCTTACCTTAGAGTAGTCATCAGACAAGATGTCAAAGGCCACAACTTTAAGGAGAAAGAAAAGAAACCCGTCATATTCAAGTATTAGTAATGACATAGAGGCTGTCTAATGGGCACGTGTCTGTTGACTGTAACGCACCATCTGAGTCCAAGCAGCGTTCAAACTTCAGGGACAACTGATATGTGTCATAACAGCGGATCCTGGGTTTGTAAGTTCCTGAGATGAACAGAATAGATGTTTATTTTCATTGTTAAAGGGACAATGAAAATCAGTGCAAAAAAGACTGTATAAACATATCACAAAATACAGAGAAACATTAGCAATGTACAAAAACTGGAGTGATAAAATATTAAATATACAAATACTACCAATTACAAGTAAAATATACAAAAAGCTAATTCTGTACAATAGATAAGAAATAATATATACAACATATAAGGCTATATACAGGTAATACAAGGAAATGTACAAGGTAAAATTACAAACAAGGTGCATGGTTGGGATTACTGCAGTGAGGTAGGGTGAGTGTTACATTGTCTATTACACTGGGAGTGGTGGTTATTCATAAAAGGTGAATAAAAACAGAGAAAAGTCCCAATAATATCAACAGATACCTATTTCAATGTAAATAGTCCACCAGCGATTTTATAGATCTGTTGAAACACTGTCCATATGTACTCTTACTGTACCTGCTGCCAGGATGTACTGCCCATCCCTGGACACTTTGATAGAAGAGCACACTGTGGGCATCTCAAAGTCCTGGATGAGCTCAATCCTGCGCTGGATGTCTGCAATTTAATAACAAAAAGGAAAACAAGTTAGACTAATAATGTACACTTCAGAGAATATTGATTGGAAATATCAAATAAAACTAACTTACCGCCATCTTTCTTTTGAAGCTGTCTTTTCTTTCGATCTGACAACCACTGTAGACCAAAGAGCCAGATGAACAATGAACCGATGTACTACGGTCTTTGTAATTTATTCACATTTATTATAACATTTATTGTACACTGGATGTATCTGTTTGTAATAATCAGTTATGTTGTGCACACTCATGTCTTTTAGCTTGTTTTTTTTTTGTCTGCATGTCAAAAGCATCAACAAAAACTGCACTACTGATTTTCCTGAAACTTAGATTAAGGGTAGGATATGAGATAACAATGAATTACTGAAATTTTTATCCAGATCTTTCATTTGCATGTGGTAGAGCATTTGATTTATTTAGATGTGTATGAGGGCTTGACAGGGATATGTTTATGTCATATATCAATATAATACTGTTAATTTAGTATGACACTTTGTTAATTCATCTAGAGACAATTTAAATCATTTTCAAAACACTTCAACACCTTTTCAGTTGACATTCAATAATTCAGCTGTTTCACTGTGTCTGTAGATAAATGATCACATATACATATAGAATGTTAAAAGTCACTGACCATTTCAGCGTTTCAAGTATGAATGAGAAGATGGCATTTTATTATTATTTTCATTACTCATCCTTTCGCTGACACCCTTTTTCTTTCTTACCCCAATTTTAAACGACTAAATTATTGCGCTGTTACAGACACTCTGTAAAGGCTACCTACAGTACATGCTACTTTTAATACTAATACAAGAGCTGTATCAAGTGACGGAGATTTAGCTAAAAACAGGAGACTTACTGGCGTCTAAAAGTCCCTAGATTAAGCTTTAATGTAATGTTTCGTTATATCTTTTATTGTCATGAGAGAAGTACTCAGTCCACTCCTGGGGGCTACCGGTGTTAGCCACAAGCTAGTTCTAAACTAAAACTAAAAAGCTGAAAAACGGCGGCTCGCGCTTCCTACCTCTGGGAGAGATTTTCCGTAGCTCAAATTGTAAATCTTGACATCATTCACGCTAGATATCTGCATTGTAAATGGTAAACAAAACGCAGGTCACACATAACACTAATACTACACACAAGTGAACTGCACTGAACCCACGTTGTCGCCTCAGCCGCAAAAACAGGAAGTGAGTGTGTGTTTTCACAAATAGGTCCGTGTGGAAACTAGAACTAGAAGGAACAATTTTTAAAAGTATCCGTTTTGTCTAAATGATTCAAGGTCTAAACTATTATTAAAATCGTTTTAAAGAAGCGATAAAATAATGTAATTTTATGCAAAATTTAAGACACTAATAATATTATGTAGCTTCGTCCTGTAGACGCGTTAACTTTAAAGGCTGTCATTTAGTATCGGCCGATTCATAAAGTTCAGGTGTTTAAGTTACACTTTCGCGTCAGCCTGACAAATGAGTGACTCTTTATTTCTTAAAAACAATTAATTATTATTGTTGCCGTTTTCAAAGCAAGCTTCTCTTTTTCTCAGCTGTTGTTGGCCGGAAAATAAAATAATATATAATAATTATGGTGTATAATGTTACACAAATCTAACAAACACATTGGAGTACAAAAATAATGTAAACTTCATTGATATAAGTTGTATCAAACTGCAATCAGACATTAACAAAATTTGCTTAATTGCCTACAGAAATGTCAAACTTCCTATTTATCTCATTGTTTTGGGATTTATTCTTTGAAATAAAGTGCCCAGTTTGTATCCATTAGAACCAGCTTGTTTGCATATGTATGTTTAAATAAATTATGCAAACAATGTTTGAGTAGTTACTTGCTCACATCACCTGGAGTGATGTAACCGCTCAGTGTGATCCTGAAGGACAGTGAGCTGCTGTCAGTCAGTCTCAGGTGAGCCTGCTGCTCAGACTTTTCCTACACTGACTCTGGGACTGACAAAGGATGATCATGAAGACAACCTGACGGTGAGTTAAAACTCATGATTCTGAAGATTTTACCATTATTTGGAGATGCTCATGTACCTAATGAATTAGTAGTTAAACATTAGCACAAAAGGGGGTTGTAGAACTGCTTGTTAGTTTCCTGTAATGAGTATATTTATTTAAAATAAATGATTTAAACATTTTTTTAATGTTATTAAAAATACATTTTGTAACATGAACTTAGACTAAAAAAGTTTTCTGATTATTCAGTTCTTCTTACAGTGTGTGGAGTGCCAACACCCATTCTTTTTGGGAGGATTTTTTGGTGGAGTGGTATCTAAACACTGGGAGTCATGGCGGACCTGTGGCTGATTTCTGTCCCACTGGATAAGACCAGTTTAACCAGTGTAGAGAAACTCAAACGCACCATTGCCAAAACAAACCAGGCCTCCTGCTGCAAGTTCTCCATTCCAGATCTCAAGGTAAGATTAGGCTACGTGCCATCTATTAAGAGCCTGAGGGGAGATGAGTGGCGTGAACAATGAAAATGTGTTGTCAAAGAGAGAAGAGCACTTGTATTCAATCATGAGATGTGCATTGTCAAAAACAAAGGAAGTGTATGTTAGTTCTTTGCCTGTGAGGGTACAGTAGAGTGTAGTTGAGGAGGGTGATGGTGTTTGGTGTCCTTCTCTGGTGAAGGGATAAAGGCTCAGGTTGCTCTCTACAGTTTAAGGCAAAATTTCCATCTGACCCATTTTACTCAGCATGATCACAGTGGACTGTGGCTCTCAGAAAACCCAGCGACTACATACTTTTATTAAGAATTTAAATATGTATAAATCAGATTTGCTATTGAACAAAACATGGATCTTCTACTGGCTTAATACAGAGCCTGTATGTTTACAATACAGAGCTCTTGCTGATGTTCTGAAGACTCGAGCTCCCTATATATCATCTACAGTAACAATAAATGTGCTGTGTATGCTGTGACCTCAGGTGGGAATACTGGACAGTCTGCTCAGCGTGTCAGATGATCTCTCCAAGCTTGATACGCTGACCGAAAGGTAAAAACAAAAAAAAAAGAAGTGCCATCACCACAAATAACACTGAGCACAAAACCTTTTTGCCTCAATGGTCACTAAATGTTTGTACCTTAATGTGTGGCTTTGTCCTTAATTAAGACGTGAAACTTTGCGCTTGTGTGCGGTCGCTACCATGATTAATTGATGGTCAGGGGCAGCTGACGGTTAGTTTTCCCTGCTGATTTTAAATTCATTGTTGGTCTGTCTCAGCTGATGTCACTGTGCATGCTAAAGCTTATTTATAACCTTAAAATTAAGTCCAGAGGGACCCGGCCTCAGAGAGTTATGCATACTCTATAAGCTGACCTACACAGTGATGGACTGTGTGAAAGTCCATCACTTTCTACACCTGTCTTTAACTGAAGGCTTTTACTTGAATAAATAAAACCTTTTACCCACATTAATAGTTCATTTTGCACCTCCATATCAATCACTGTTGAATTTGAGAAAAGACATTCCTAGGAAATTCATGAATTATTAAAAATGAAAGAGAATGAAATGCATGTTCTGTAAATACTCTGCTTTTTCTGTTGCCTGGTCAGTGTGATTAAAAAAACATGTCAGTGTATGAAGGAGGTGATGGAGCAATCTAATGACAAAGTGCTGGAGAATGCCTTAGCCAATGGAGGTGAGTCTCTCTCACACACACACACACACACACACACACACACACACACACACACACACACACACACACACACACACACACA
>JAQQZY010000016.1:10934359-10953677 GCA_030068375.1 Ostorhinchus rueppellii | reverse complement strand
AATAATAATAATAATAATAATAATAATAATAATAATAATAATAATAATAATAATAATAATAATAATAATAAAAATGGTTTATTTGAAATTCCTCTGTATCAGACACGTAATATATCAAACATACCTGACATGTTTCGGCGGTAAACTTCCGTATTTGTCAGAGGTGACACAAGATGGTGTGTGACGTGTTTAAAATGATTGATGTTCAGTGGGGCGGAGTCAGCCTGTCCTCCAGTGAACATAACACCATCTTGTGATACCTCTGACGAAGACGGAAGTTTACCGTCGAAACATGTCAGGTATGTTTGACATATTACGAGTCTGATACAGAAGAAATTCAAATAAACTATAAGAACATAGACACCATGAACTTTGTTGGACTAATAATAATAATAATAATAATAATAATGATTTTGATAGTCACATGTCTTTAATATGTAGAATGTCAGTATTCAGGGGAGTTTAGTGTACAGAAAGCATACATACATAACAGATGTCATTAGCGGTGACACATAAAGGAGTTTCTTTTGACTTTATGCATACACCTGATGGATCCGTCTCTTTTTGTGTGTCAGGAAGTTTCCCAGGTGGAGACAGAACTAAAATCTCGATCTGCGGCGTACAACAACGTGAAAACCAGCCTTCAGAACTTTGAGCTCAAGCATCAGTGAGTGACATCAAGTAAAAATTCAATAAAATATTTGTTTTCTTTGTATAAACTGGAGCGTCTGTCTTTCCAGGGGGACGTTGCACACTCGCAGTCTGAATGAAATTGTGAGGAAAGATGACCTGGTGGTCTCTGAGTACCTCACTACTCTACTAGTAGTTGTGAACAGGTCAGTGACACATGCTGAGCAAATAAACAGATTTTTCACCCTGTTTTTAGTTGTAAATCTTTGTGTTTCTATGGATTTGCCTACAGGGGGAGTTACATACAGTGGGAGAGGACCTATGAATCATTGTCAGAATTTGTGGTTCCACGGTCCAGCAGGTGAGCCATGTTTTTACACTCCTGGCTGCAATACAAGTGTGTCCACTTGATCCAAGTACAAGTGTCCAGGCAAAGCTCAGAGTACCTGCTCTTAGCATTCAAAAGGTCAGGCCAACCACAAGTGTTCCCTTACCCGCAGAAAGTAAGAGTCAACCGGCTTGGATCAGTGGCTGGAAAGGAAATGACTTTTTCCGCAAAAAAAAAAAAAGGTCTCAGACGTCAGAATTTTAATGTGGGTCATGATAAGTTCACACTACATGGAAAAGAGATTTGTGGACTATCAGCTAAGGCACAGCAAAATGAGAAAAGGCTACAGGGCAACACTCTTTTAACAGCATTCTTATGTTTTCCTGTGTTAAACACCCTCTAAAGTAACCTAAAGAGTCCCCACTGGTCAGCCCTGCAGCTCTTCAAGGTTTCATGTCTTACATCTGCATGACAGCGCAATTTGATGTCCTTGGAGAGACTGAGGGAGCAAACCTTGTTTACGGTAGAATCAGTGCAAACTACAATAACTTCCTATTCAACAAACATGAATAGCAAGTGGGTGAGTTTTGGTAGAACAGATAATTTCTTGCTTTGTTTCTTAGATTTTTTGTATTCTTTACATTCTATTTATCCAATCAGACATGAATCCATTGATGTGGATTTTTTTTTTCCACAATTGGAAATAAATTCAGGCATCAAGGGGTTAAACACAAAGGAAGCACTAATGCTTAGGAGTACAGTGGTCAGTATACAGGGTATTATTAGTGGATGGCTAATACAACAAGATTTCAGTATCAAATTAGTACTAATATAAAGATAAATAATACAGTGTATACAGAAGCCATACATACACATACACACATACATAAATAAGACATGTAGCACAATTTTACCAGATACATTTTTAATGTTTAAAGTTTCATTGGAGTAACTGGCAACTATAGAGGTCCAGAGATTTAGTGATGTGTATGAGGATCTGCAATGTGACAGCAGAAATGGAATATAATATTCATAATTATCTTTTCATTAGTGTATAATCATACAGTTTGACAATAGAGGTCATTGTGTTTACGCACCCTTGAATGAGTCCCTTATATCTCACCATTGCCAGTCAGCCATGTTGTACAGCCGTATTTCTACACTGTAAAAAGTAAAACATTGAATCAACTTAGAAATTTTTCTTCAACAGGTTACACATTTAAAAAAAGTAATTTAATTTGGTTCACTCAACTAATTTTTTTTTTTTAGTATGTGACCTTTTGAAGAAGATTTTTTAAATTGATTCAATGTTTTACTTTTTACAGTGGACTGTATCTCTGACTGGACTTCTTTTTTGTTACTTATTGAATGGTAGTGTTGATATCCACTTAAAACGTCAGTGCTTCAGAGTTTTTTTGGCATTTATATGGGGAAAAAATATCAAAACTGACAAAATGTCATTCTAGTGGTCTGAAAGGAATCAGGAAAAAAAAAAAATTCTACTCCATAATGCAGACTATGCTTTATTTCTGCCTCATTGAAGCAGGCAGAAGAATTAAAGATGACTTACAGCTGTCAGTGCATATCACTGATCAGATATGTGACTCTACTGCTCTGCACTACTGTGGCTCACCATGGAAGCAATAGCAACATGAAACAGTGTCAGCACCTCTATCCGTATGCTTAATCTTTTTATGTGGACAAAGAACAGAGATCTCAGAAAACACTTTGTAATCTAGAACCTTGGTGTTTTGCTCTGATTTCAGTTTCTGTAGCTAATGCTAAAAATCCAACAGTAGCTCTGACAAGGACCTTCTGTATTTGTTTGAGGTCACTGGGGATGGAGGAGGATTTTTTTTGGGGGGGGGGGTTATTCTGTTGTATTCTGCTACTACACTAGTGTTTTAATAAATGAAAATATTAGTTTGCTTATACTTGTGAGTATGTATGGGCAAATAAGAAATAAATACTCCTGTATAATTGACTATTTGATATTCTGTGAAATGGAGTCTTTAACCCCTTGACGCCGGTTGTCGCGAATTCACATCAAACTCCCTCCGCTCCAAAATGCAACCAAAATACTATCTACTTGAAAGCAAAAACACACGTGAAAACTTTTTTTTCCATAATTGGAAATGAATTCAGGCATCAAGGGGTTAAAAGGTATCTATTGCATAAAATGTGTACACTGCAGCCCTGTGGTTAATATGTTAAAGCTGTGAAACTTGACCATTCAACGTCAGCCCCCTTAATTTCTATTTTCATAGATCAATAAAATTATATTTGTATTAATATCTGTACCAACAGCAGCAGCATATATATGCAATTTAATTATTTTATGCACATTAAGCTGCAGAACAATCTTTATTATTTATTTATTGAACCTTTATTTAATCAGGAAAATAGATCCCATTGAGATTAAGAATCTCTTTTTCAAGGGAGTTCTGGCCAAGAGGCAGAAAATGAAATAAAACACACAAATACAACATAGAAGAATTTTCAGGACTAGTAAAACTATGGAAAAACAAGTGCAAGCCATTGAGTTAGTTTGTAGCACTTTGAGTTTGGATTTAAAAGCATTCAAGGAGATCAATTCAGTCAGTTTCCAGTCTTTCAGCCACATATTCCATATGTAAGGAGCAGAGTAAACAACTGCCCTTTAACCCAGTTCTGCAAATGACACAGAGAGGAACTACTGATTACACACACTGGTCTACAATTTATTTATTTATTTTTAGAAATTATCTGCTTTAGAGATTAAATGTGCTAAATGTTAAGTATTTTAATACGTTTAACTGGGAAACAAATGACAAAAGTGCTGGTTTGCGGATGTTTTCGAGATATATGACAAAGTGTTAGTACACATATATACTGGTTTATGTACATTTATACGATCGATTTCTAAATCTTCCACTAGATAGAACCTGTAAAGTGAATATATTGTAATGTGGAGACAATGTTTTGAAGTAGATCTGGTAGCTCTGAGACAAATATTCCTTTGGAGTAAAACCGATTCTTTCATTTATTCTCGAATTTCACATTTTGACCTAAGACTATATCTTGGAAACTTTAGCCAACCAGCATTTTTGACTTGATTTTTCTGTATTGGTGACTCACACGTGGCAAAATGTCACTACTTTTATTCTGGAAGCATTTTACTTGTAGACTAGTGTTATTTGATTGCAGACAATAAGAATCAATACTAAAACTCTAATCAAGCATCAAGTAGATATTACAGTGCAATATATCATTTTTGCATTCTGGTCTGTGCTTCTATTGTCATCTTTCTCCCTTCCCTGACATTGCATGATGACATGTGTTGCTCTGCTTTGTTATCACTTTTTTTTTTTAACCGACAGGAAGCTCTATGAGGAAAAAGAAGCAGGTGTTTTCTCGGTTACACTTTTTAAAAGAGCTGTGCATCAGTTCAAAGCCAAAGCTGAGCAGAGCAAGTAAGCAGGACGTATTGTCAGAAAATACGGCATCAAGTCAGATTCATGTTGTCTGTGTCAATTACCATAGTGTAGCCTATGATCCACACAGGTTCACTGTGCGCGAGTACTGCTTTGATCTGGAGGAGCAAAAGCTGCAGGAGATGAAGCAGCTCAGCGTTCACAAGAAGGACCAATATGTGAGTCAAGCGTCATCTCTCCAAAGTTCAGCCGTGTGTCCGCCGTTGTGTACTTTAGTGTAAACCGTGCGTGCCTCCTTCATAGGGGAAGTTTGTGCATTGGCTGAAGCGAAATTTCAGTGAGGTATTTGTTGCCTGGATTCACTTGAAAGCACTGAGGGTGTTTGTGGAATCAGTCCTCAGGTCAGTGTTGTAGTAACTTTATGATAATTCCCAATTTTTGATCTTCACTGACTCATGTTCTGTTCAGTTCTGTGGATGTCTGAGTAGAATCACGATGCTTTTCCCTGGCAGATATGGATTACCGGTGAGGTTTCAGGCTCTTCTGCTGCAGACTGACAAGAAGCGCTCCAAGAAAATGAGAGAAGAACTTGCCTCACTGTTCATGCACCTGGACCCTAGTTTCGTTGTCAGCAAGACAGATGTAAGATTCCAAACGTACATTCACTTCTGCAAACACTGATAAGAGTCATGTCAATCATGCCAGAGCTATTGATTTCATTTTAACCCATAAAGACGCAGTGTTGCTTTTGTGGCAGCTCCCAAATTATTATTATTTTTTTTCTATTTTTAACCTTTCTTAAATGATTTATCACCATTTATTCTAATATTATGCTCTGTATTTTGCATTTTTAAGTGATTTAATTTACTGATTATGTAGATGTTTAGGGTTAAATTGGGTAAAGTTTAGGATTATCATCAGAGGTGGCAATCCCAGCTCCATAAAGTAAAAGTCCTGCCATGTATTTGTTCCAACCATTCACCGACCCAGCCCATTTTGATGAGCACAACTCCTCATCCAGGTAGATGGGATAATCAATGGAATCACCTGTGTGTTAAGTGAACAGGTAGAACCAATACACAGCAGGACTTTTACTTCATGGAGCTGGGATTGCCACCTCTGGTTATCATATCAAAAACAGAGAAACTTATTAATTTTTCTGCAAAATTTACCATTAACTGAACATGAAGTAAGTGTGTCTAGTCACAGTCATTGAACAAACTCCATGGATTTTACTGGGGAGTCACTGTTATAGGAGATGATGGTGTTTCCATGGTAACTACAGAGCCTCTGAACGTCCAAATGGGTAATATTTGATGACCATGAAAATATGACAAATTGTATTTTACACTAATTATTAACATGTATTGATAGGATTAATGGATCAACAAGTATCAAACAGTTTAGATCAGTGGATTTTTGGGTCTTTATGGGTCAATGCAGCACAAGCTACTCCTTTCAGTCAACTATATATTAAAGAAGTGTCTCAATTTGAGGTGAAATAGTCATAACTCAGCGGTTTGACTGTTTACGGGTCCATAATTATTTAGCAAAAATCTGCATTTTGACAGATGAACGGACGGACACAGACTGTTATCCAGAATACTGTGCAGTGATTCCTGTATGAGCCAAAGTTTTTTTTAGATTCACTGCTGCTTCACAAACATCCATCAGCTCCAATTAAATTAGGAACTGCTTGGCCGGTTATGTTTAGATCTAAATGAACTCATGGATGACCAGATTTTATTTTGAAAGGTCAAAGGTCACTGTCACAGTTATCTCGCAAAACACGTTTCTGACCAGAATTCAAGAATATATGTGGCAGTTACAAAGTTAATTTCAGACAAATACTGTTAGTATCAAGATAATAGGATATAATTACTTAACCAAAAGGTCAAAGGTGAGGTTTTTTTGTTGTTGTTCAGTTGGAACCAATTTTGTTAGTGATCAAACTGTGATGTGGTAAATTAAACTAAATTTAAGTGTAGGTTTTGCTCAACTGTAGGTTGTTAGGAACTGACAGATATTAATGCTTTCATTATTCTGTTGTATGATGTAGGAATAGTGGACACAACCTTTTGAACTGAAATGGTCTTAATATCATGATGGTTTTCAGTTACAGACACAGATTAACTTTGATTCACTTTTTTAATCAGTGCTCAAGAAAGAAAGAAAGAAAGAAAGAAAGAAAGAAAGAAAGAAAGAAAGAAAGAAAGAAAGATCAATGAGCTATTGTCAGTCTATGAATCATATAACAGAGGCGTTCTATAGTCTGATGGCTGTGGGTATCTTCTGGATCTTCTCTACCTCTCAGTCCTTCATCTGAATGACGTTAGTCGTCCACCAACAGTTTGCTTTGGTACCAAATATCACACACTAGTGAATAACACAAGGTATTTTGAGTCAAATACTGTGTTTTCAGTAGTTTATGGAAAATGTTGTTTTCTTACAGTCTCATTTTATACTCTGATAGTAATGGGAATAAACAAACACCTGAAGGACCATGCCCACTGTCTGTCACAGAACTGCAAAAAAAAAAAAATCCATCACAGACTGGCTGTCACTAACTTATTGTACACATTGTCTCACCAGTGTGCTTCTAGTATTGTGGGTCCAAATGTAGGTGACCAATCCACTAATGTGAAGCCTAAGGTTTCTGCACCCATTGTTTCTATTTACTATACATTGTCAGTGTTACTTAGTTTGACCACCAGGGAGCACTGACATATCCAAAGATACTTTCATCGCTGGTATAAAAGGATCCTTTGGAGAGGCTAGTCTTTATTAGGCTCTTATGTAAAGTGATTAAAATGAGATTAAACTCACTATTCAAATACTACACGTGAATACATTGGTCATTATGATACATCAGTATGATCTACAGTCGCACACACACAGAGGAACCACTGTGTTGGAAAAAGTGCATCCTTTGGTAATATTCTACAGTGGCCTTTCTCAAACTTAAGATCAGGATATAAACATCAGGACATACATACATCAGGATACAGAAGTGTTTTTACTTTGTCAGCAATTGTTACAATACAATACATAATAATCACACAATATGTAAATTCATTTTGAAGATGAGTTCTCAGTGGAATAAGGTTATAAATGCTGATTTGACCAAAACTATGGGAAATGTAGGGAGAGGACACAGCAACGAGACAAAAGCAACAAGCATTTACATAAAACACATAACAACACATCAAAAATGAGCATTTTTATTTCAGTGTTATTTTGATGATAGAGGAAAAACATGTAGGCCTCATGGTAATTTGTAATATAATTTTATAAGCTATGTACGGAGGAGACACAAAACTGACTATTTGAGTTTTGAGTTGAAAATGTTTGGGAAGCACTGCTGTGAAATTCAACTAGCCATGGAAGAATGGGTGTTTCTGAAAGCTTTTTCATTAGTCATATTGTCAGCTTTAACACATATTCACAATGAAATCGTTACTAAAAATGTGATGATGTTATTCAGTTCCTTCCATTTTAATTTTCCAGTGACAGCACACAATGTGACATAATTGTCTAGTCAGGTTTCATGATACTGTCTGAGAAAAGGAGAGTGTTCATGAACCATCTGCTGTCCCTCCCACTTAAAATGACATCTGTCTCATGGAAATCCATCTGTGGCCTGGTCGACCCACAGTGAGAGGTGAAACTGTCGACTACTGTTATGTGTGTTCATACCGCAGCAAATAAAGACATAAGACCCTTTTACACAGCACTTCTGTTCTGAGAATATTTCACCTTTTTTCCAGAGCAACATCAACAAAATGGTGGGATCATTTGGTCCCACTTTTATCGCGGCTCTGTAACACCTCTGGAGGTAGTAACAGAACCGTGATAAAGGTGGAATCATGAATTCGGAACACTATGTAAAAGAGAAACCTCTCATTCTGCAACCAAGACTGGGTTCTCCCCAGACAATGGAACAATGGCGCTGTGCCAGGGTACTGCCAGCTCAGCGCTGCTATACTCACTTTCAAATTTTTGCTATTTTCCCCTGATAATTTTGCTAAAATTTACCGAAATCCATCAGGTTTGCAGGGATGTGCTCCATTTTCCAGCACCATGTTGTTGTTTGAAATCTCACAGAGTTGCATCTATCGCAAGGTTTTAGTGCAAGACTTTCTTCTGGCACCCCCTACCCCCGCCGCCACCACCAAGATACTATACATTTCTGGGGAGAACCCTGCAAGGTGTGACGTTTTAATGACGCATTGTGTGTGTGATCCCCATGCCAGTGGGATTTAAAAATGAGCGCGGGCTCTGTTCAGTAAACAGACATATCAATATGACCAGAAAGATGTCAAACTGGGGAGATGCTGACATCCATGAGTTGTTGCCTCTTCTGGTGGAGGACTCTATCAAGGCTAACATTTGTGGAATGGTGAAAGACTCTGGAGAGGTTAGCTAATGCTAACGCTATGCTCGGGGTATTTCCAAGGCACAAGTTATACATCACACTATATGCTTTGGTGTGTCACTACCCTGGGGCGCCATAAAGGGGGGGTAAACAAGACAAATTCATGGGGCCCAGCATTTGTCGGGGGGCCACAGAGTACTGGAAGGGGTCCAGCGTGTCCAGGTTAGAAAGTGTAAAAATGTCATGTTAGAGCTGGTGTATAATAGAGGCATCGATGTTGGGAGTCTGACATTGAAAGCATGTTAAGTTTCAGTTTAGTTACGTTATGTCAGTCATGGACCGCACCCCCATGTAAATATATATATATATATGCCCCCCCCCCCACACACACACACACACACACTGCTGCCCACTCTGACAGATCGATAATATACTGAATTTTATAAAGGTTCCACAACATTTACCTTTCATGGTGTCATATCTCTACCTCTTGGTTATGGGTTCTATCCTCTGGTGAAGCGTTGGTGTCCTTTAAATCTGTTCTGTCCTTTCCTTTGCTGCTCCTGAACTTTCATCTGATTAGTTAACTCCACTCACCTGGGTGTGCAGCTGCTTCTCATTATCTCTCCCCTATATATTCCTCCCTCTGACTCTTCCCTGGTGCCAGTTTGTTAGATGCCCAGCATGTTTTCCGGTTCAGCTTTTCGGTGTTTGACCAGTTTCAGTCCTCGGCTTCTGTCTCCTGCCCTTGTTTCTGCTCAGTCTGACTACGATTCCTGCCTGCTCCCTGGTACACCCGCTTGCCTCTGGTTTGACTTGCCCTTTGTCCCTGGACCACGTCTTCAGCCTGTTGCCGGCCTGGAACCAGACCCGCCTTCTGTCCCTGGATCCCGTTTCTTACCTGCTCCACGTCGCTCACAAACGGACCAGACCACGGACCATCTTGGACCCGGATGTACGGATCAGTGCACCCCCGTGTGTGACGAGGAGAACTGTATACATTTATTGTGTACCTTGGTTTATTGTATTTATCACCAACCTTTCAGTAAACCTATTTAAACTTTACTCTTGTCTCTGGTCTCGCTCCTGGGTTCTACTTTGTACCATTACACATGGAGCCCAAACTTGGTAGTGGTGCCCCCGTTTGATTCCGTAACGCATTTTCTGTGTAAAAGTCCAGCCTGTGTCACCTCTGTTACTCTTTTGGCTTGGCTGTGTACATCAGTTAATGATGGAAAAAAGATGGGCTCACCATCTCCCCTTTTTTCCAGGATCTCTGTCTAAAAGTGGCTATAGATGATCACAGCACGTTATAAAACACAGCAACATATGAGAAGAACTTACTACACATGGATGGTCCATTTCATTCACTGCTGGTATTATTTTCTTTTCAGGTTCAAGGTATTCAAAGCTGACTTTTGTCTGTGTTTCTTTGTCATGCAGATGACCTGTGACATCCCAGGACTCAGTCAACAAGAGTACTTCTCTTACATCTCCTTTCATATCAACACCAACATGCTGGAGATCAGCTAGCGATTAGCCTTTTAGAGGAGCATCAAAGGCATGTGCTGATCCGACAGTGGCTTATTCTCAGCTCTAAATTTACACTTATGGATTATGTTCTTCAGTATCTCACTTTTCAACATTTCTCATGATCTTGAAGAGCTGACCGGCTTCCCAGGACATTGGAGGAGTGGATCTTTGCACATATGAAGACTAATTGGATTTGGGTCGCCTTCAGCCACAGTGTTGGCAGCACATGGACTACTACACTTTGGAATGTGTTATGTACAGAACCGTGGAACATTTGTCAGATATCTAAAGCGCTTGCTGAAGCTATTCTTAAAAGTAAATCCACTGTAAATATTAATATCCAGCTTCAGGCAGGTAAACCATTTTGAAACATTTAAGCGTACCTGTACTGGTCATGCTTACGACAATAACTGTGCTTTGTGAATTAGTTATAATCAAGAGAGGCGCAAATTCAGAAAAAAAAAATCGCCATAAATACACTACACTGTACCTTTTTATTGCATGAATTACACAGATGGGCAGAACCTATGGGGGGCAGCCATTGTCAGCTGGAAGAGTGACATGCTTATGTCGATTCTGGGTGCAAGTAAACAAGCAGCAGTCAGTGAGCGAGATTGAGTGGAAAGCATGTGTTGGTGCTTGTTGTTTGTGCAGCCGTAAGCTTTGCAGTCTGCCGTTGTCATAGAGATGTGACCCAACACTGGCTGATAGTGTGTCATCTTGGTGTCTACTGCACGGGGTCAGTGACCAGTCCATCACGGACCCTTAACTTTTCATATCTTCAGTGTAATTTCTTCATTTTTCAAATTCATCCTGTGAGCTGGATCAGAACCTTTAGTGGGCCGGTTTTGTATGTTTCACACCCCTGCTTTAAAGCCATTATGTATAATATTGTGGATTGCACATGAGTCACAACACTCACACATTTCTCTGTGTGTTATATTTTCTTCAGGGAAGCGGTATTATGTTTAATATGTTCAATTTACCTAGTATTTGATCAGAATGTTTGTAAATATCCTGCTATACAGTCCATGGTCACCAGAGAGTGCACTACCTTTGTTCTTTGCAGCACAGTGTCACAGTATTTATCAAATAAATTATAAATTATATTCAACTAGTATCGTATAAGTTGAAAAATTTGCTTTGTATACTGACTCTTTACATTCTAGTAACTGACCAGTCTGTGTATTTGTCACATCATACACAGGGGGAAAAAATCCTGAGCAAAAGTATTTTCCTCAAAAAGAGTACATTTGGCTCTATATTGACTTTGGAGAGCTATAGCCAAAGAGTAATTTTGACTCTTTTTAGCAGAGGACCAAATATGATCTGAGTTGGAGCAAAAATTTTCTTCAATTTGAGTACATTTTACTCAGCAAACACTCGCAAATGTCTGTGAATACCAGACCTGTAACCTCTACAGAAGGTCACGATATTATTATGAATGATTATAAACGATGATGTTTTATTTATTCACTGATCCAAATAGCCAAACAGGCTGCATATTGCATCTCCCAGACATGACAAGAAATGACAGAAGTGAATGTAACGATTTGTCTCTCTCACCTCTGTGTGTGTGTGTGTGTGGGAGAGAGAGAGAGAGAGAGAGAGAGAGAGAGAGAGAGAGAGAGAGAGAGAGAGAGAGAGAGAGAGAGAGAGAGAGGTGGGAAGTGTTGGGAAATGCTACCCGCTCAAGCTGTGCCATTCATTTCACAGATCAGTCTGGAGAGGAGTCATTTTACGCACTGAAATAATGGACTAATTCTGGTTAGGGCGACTTGTCACCAAACTACACATTAGGACAGACTTTTACCATCATAAATACGGAGTAAAATGTGGACGATTCCGAAGCCGAAATATAGAAACGGATCATGCTCAGATGGTGAGGATGAGATCGCTGTGAATATTGGCGGAGTCAGAGTGGTGCTGTTCGGGGATGTTCTGAACCGCTACCCGGAGAGCAGACTGGCGGAGTTACTGAACTGCTCAGATGAAGACTATGAAGGCATCACGTCGCTTTGTGATGACTTCGATCCTGGTAGAAAAGAGTTCTACTTCGACCGTGACCCCGATGCTTTCAAGTGTATCATCGACGTTTACTACTTCGATGAAATCCACATCAGAAGCGGCATTTGTCCCATCTGTTTCATCAAAGAGATGGAGTTCTGGAAGATAGACCAAAGTGTTTTAGACGAGTGCTGTAAAAGTTACTTAAGCGAGAAGGAGGACGAGATGAATGAGATTGCCTGCAAGGTGAAAGTGATTCTAGAGGCTCGGGAGGTGGAGCAGTGCGTTACGCGCGCGCAGCGGTGCCAGAGGTTCCTGTGGAGGCTGATGGAGAAGCCGGAGTCCTCTCTCCCAGCGCGCGTCATTGCCATCGGATCCTTCCTTTCCATCCTCGTGTCCGCAGTGGTGATGTGCGTGGGAACCATCCCGGAGCTCCAAGTGGCAGACTCCGAGGGCAAACTAGTGGAGCACCCGACCTTGGAGGCGATCGAGACCGCGTGTATGTTATGGTTCACGGCGGAGTACCTGCTGCGTCTTGCCTCAGCTCCGAACAAGCTTCACTTCGCGCTCTCCATCATGAACATTATAGACTTCATGGCTATTATGCCTTTCTACGTCGTTCTGTCCTTAACGTACCTCGGGACCACATCCATCATGGAGCTGGCTAATGTCCAACAGGCTGTCCAGGCTTTGCGCATCATGCGTATCGCGCGTATCTTCAAGCTGGCGCGCCACTCCTCCGGGCTGCAGACTCTCACCTACGCGCTGAAGAGGAGCCTTAAAGAGCTGGGGCTGCTCCTCATGTACATGGGCGTCGGGATCTTCGTGTTCTCAGCTCTTGCCTACACCATGGAGCAGAGTCACCCGGAGACCCTGTTCAGGAGCATCCCGCAGTCTTTCTGGTGGGCCATCATCACCATGACCACCGTGGGTTACGGGGACATCTACCCCAAAACGACCCTCGGCAAGTGCAACGCGGCTGTGAGCTTCCTGTGCGGGGTCATAGCCATCGCTTTACCCATCCACCCCATCATCAATAACTTTGTCGTCTTCTACAATAAGCAGAAAGTGTTGGAAACGGCGGCGAAACACGAGGTGGAGCTGATGGAGCTCAAGTCTGGCAGAGAAAGTCGTAGAAAAAGCAAGGATTAGGACCAAGTTTAGACCTTTTTTAAAAAACATTGTCAGATGGAGGACAACTCCCAAAAAAAAATAAAAGAAAAGAAAAAAAAGAATACATGTAAAAAAAAAAAAATCTGTTGTATAAAATAAAATGTACAGAGACAAATAGAATGAAGATACATTTCATTTATAAACTGGACTGAGTTTAAAGCCAGTTGAAGGCTTTTTCATGAAGAGCTGTTATCTTTTTTTCAGCAGTTATTGTGTGTGTTATTTATCCCTGTGGCCAATCTGTCAGGTCTGTGTGAAGATGAAGGCTGTGGTTGTAACAGATTAAAACTTGTGCATGAGCAAAACACTTGCAGAGGGAGTCATTGAAGCATCCACACCATGGAACACACACACCTACATTTAAAGATTTATTTATATAGGACTCATAAGCATGACAAATATGAATGGAAGTAATTAACTTTTAACACACACATTTAGGATTTGTATGGAAGATTTAGTAGATAATCTGTGTGTGTGTGTGTGTGTGTTTGTGTGTGTTAATCTTATCATTTTGAGATCTGATAAAAAATAGGTTAATTAAATGAGATTATGGCTAAATCTGAGTCAAAATCCAGTAAACAGTTATGTCTATAAATACCCGAATGAAGCGGAAAGTGTGACTGCTTTTCCTGCTGGTTTTTAGAATTCCAATAGGATGGATAGACTTAACGCACACCGTAAAAAGTAAAACAAATCAACTTAAAACATTTTCTTCAATAGGTCACACATTTAAAACATTTAGTTGAGTGAACCAAATTAAATTACATTACAACACATTTACCGTAATTCAATTTGGTTCATTCAAGTAATTTTTTTTTCATGTGTGACCTATTGAAGAATTTTTTTTTAAGTTGATTCAATGCTTTACTTTTTACAGTGCAGAAAATCAAGCTTTAAAACACCAAGCATCAAGGTATTGGATGTTATGTTTTTTTATCTTCTAAAAATATAAGTGCAGATACGATCTAACAAGTCACTGACCTCACGTTACTACTGAACAGTTGCCTCGGAACAAATACACATATAAGATTTCTTTTTGTTTGTGTGACTTGATGTATAGTTTTCAGGTCTGCAGTGCAGCATTTCCGTCATTTCTCTTCATGCATGCCCTTACATCTACTTTGAAGATCTTCTTTGCCTTTGTTAGTGTATTTAACCCTTAAATTCAATTTAATTCAACTTTATGAATAAATACATTTCATGCACAAAGCAGACTCGATGTGTTTCACAACAGGTGTCAGAAAGAGAGTGCAAGTAAACAATCATATGTACACACTTAAACTCCCACATGTGCACATACCTACACAGCCACACATGCACACACGCAACTTAACCTGTTTTTAAAAATGGCTGCTGATGTGGCATGTCTAACTGTATCAGGCAGGGTGTTCCATTTTTGTGGGGCTTATCCACTGAAAGCTGCCTCCCCTTTCTTGGATCTGGTGTGAGGGATGAGAAAATTGCCACTGTTGACCAGCCTGTTCTCGCTCAGGTGTAAGTACGGAGTATATCTAAAGACCCAGTGCTACTTTTCTGGCAGTTTTCAAATGAATTTTTCTGTATGTGTAACCATTTTTAAGTGATTTATCACCATTTATGACAATATTATCCTCTGTATTCTGCATTTTTCAGTATAAATCATAAATCTTCCCATATTTAATTCACTGATCTTGTAGATGTTCATGAAAAAAAAGAGTAAATTCAAAGGTTTTAATAGGGCTGTCAAAATTAACACATTAACACAGATTAATCTATCGTCACGATTAATCTGATAAAAACTATACTCTAGATAAATACTTTCTTGTGAAGGTCTCCACCACCTCCTTCCTTTTCCTCCCCCCATCACTTCTTTCTTCTCCATCCCCATTTCTTCATGTCAGGTCCAGCATCAAAATGTGGTTCAACAAAACTCATAATAAAGAGAGTAGAAGATCAAGGGGCCCTGCGATGAACTGGCAACTTGTCCAGGGTGTACCCCGCCTTCGCACTAAGCAGCTGGGATAGGCTCCATGCGACCCCCGTGACCCTAATGAGGATTAAGCGGGTATAGAAAATGAATGAAAGATCAAGGGGAGCCTCATATACTTTGTGAAGTTTCTCTTAGCAAGGCAAATTTGTTTAGCACCAAAAAGCACCCAGACCACCATTCTGCTGTTATGATGCTGGACAAGAAAAGATAAAAAAAAAAAAAATCTGATTAAAAATTTTAATGCAATTACCCCATCTGCAGTGCAGAATGACTCTGAACATCACTGCCAATGGATTTCAGGCTGTTTGTCCAAGTAGAGTTACCGTCACACATGAACAAATGGGCAGTTGATCTGGTAGTGACAGGCAGCAGAACCAACCCATAAAGATGGAAGACATTAAACAGCACATTGGCCCTCTGGATGGAAATATGAGGACAAAAAATCCCAAGTTGTTTTAATGAAACTGAAGGCACTTAATAACATGTTAAGTGCATATATATCCCCTTCTTTCTTGAGTATTTGCTCATGCAAAATGAAATGTGATTAATGTAGATTCATCCATAGCAATCATGTGATTAATCTGTTTAAAAAATGTAATCATTTGACAGAACTAGTTTTTATCAGCAGCAGAAAAAAAAATCACAAAAAATTACTTTTTCAGCAAAGATACTAATAACTGAATGTAAAAACACTGATCAAACTCCATGCGTTTTACTGGTGAATCCGTGTTGTCGAAGATGACCGTTTCCATGTTCACTACAGAGCCTCTGACCATCCAAATGAATCATATCTGTTTATGATTTAAAGCTGAGAAACTGCATTTTACCTCAATTCTTTACATGTATTGATTGTGGATGAACAGGTATAGATCAGTCTTTATGGGTCAAGTCTACACCATTTGCGCATAGGTGCTTTATTTTTCTTTTTGTATCCATCTTGCGGAGAATACATTAGATTTCCGGGTGGATTTTAGGTCAGAGTTTGCAGGATGGTTGAGTGACACTGTTTACCCTGTAAGATGCGTTGATTCCAGTCCATGCACGTCCTCATCTGCATGTTGACATATAAGTTTCAGTGTTTATTCGTGCTTGAGCATCACATGTCACACATTCCGAGGCAGTCTTCTGTGAGAAAACACAGTCCCCAGCGGGAAAACAACTTCAAAGTAAGGCTATACACACACCCACGCACATTGAACACTCAAAACACTCCCCACTATCTCCCCACCCGCTGTTCCTCTCTGTCTCCGTCTCACTCTCAGCTGTACTGCCTCCACCTCCACCTCCTCACCCTCCACTGTCTCTGATGATGATGACGATGATCTGTCAGCTTCTACGGCTCAGAGAGCAGTGATCAGACGCAGTGATATGTAAAGCATTAGTGCTGTCATATTTCGAGGTCATGAAGTGATGTAAAACTTCAGCTTGAAGTTTTAAAACTGTCCACAACAGATATTTGTGCAGATGATGGCAAGTTATTGCAGACATTAGGTGGCATGGACTCCAACCAAATATAGCACATCATATGTTATGCATCAGCAGCCACTGCAGGTGAGTCATTCTCACCACATCAGTATGACACGGACACACACAGGTTTAAATTATATACTGCAACGCCAGGGTCTGTAGTGACCTTTGGGATCAGAAAAGACACAAATAATAAGCCTTTACAGTGAGTGTCATACAACCATGTCACCAAAGTATATTTTATTCTGTGCACCCACTGTTATGTTTGATCAATGGCAGCCCGTTAGATTGCACATGAAAGAGATATATAAGGTCTTTTGTCAATACAAGGCTTTACCCAGTGAGCTTTGATGCTTCACAGGAGAGGTCTCCCACGATCCTCAGAGTCCAAGTGCGCGTGTGGAATGTTGGAAAAGGATTGGAAGGGTAAATACTGTAACTTTTGAATGTAGAATGGTGGGTAATTAGACGCTTTAAATGAGCTCCCACTGGGTGTAGTAATGAAGTAGTGTAGGTGGAAGGAAAGGTAGGATTCCAGCATCACAGAATACACAGACGTAACTAACACCTTAACAGCTACTGGTGAATAGAGCTCTGTTTCACTGGGTTATGGACAGGCTGCTTGAGGTCATGATTCCTGGACAAGACGCAATAAAAATTCTGTTTTCTGAGGGCGTTTCATTTCATCTTTCTGCCATGATTTTTGGCACCAGAGACCATTTCCCATAGATGGAAGCAATATAGTCTCCTCTGTCCTTTTGAAACTACCTGACGCTTCTTACAAAACAGATGTGGAGATAAAACAAAGTGAAAGTGGATGTTCATGTTCCAAGAAAAATAAGTCTTAATAAGTTGAAAGATGAGTGGATTGGATTCAGATAAAGCCCCAACGCTGTTTAAAATGTAATTAAACCTGAACATAATGGATTGCATACTTCCTGAACCCAAATTTAATCAATAATAGAGCTTATCAATAAATAATTTCTAGACTCTACTTCTTCTTCTTCTTGTCTCTCTCCTTTTCCCAGTTTTGAGCTGGGCTGGGATAAATGATGAAATTGACTAACTGAATAATGTTAAGAAACAAATACATTTTATGGCACAAAATGTCTTCACAGAGGACCATGTTCACAAATACGGAACATCCCCTTCTTCTTTTAACCATAGACCATGAACGTCTGGGAACTGATACAGTAATTGATACAGTTCTCTAGTCCTGGCTCTTCTTTGTCATATCAAATGTTTCCAATTTGTGAAAGGTCAGGTTGTCAACAGGCCAGTTCAGTACCTGGACACATACTATGTTATTCTGTTGTAGATGCAGTATGTGGTTTAAAACACCGTCTAAGAGAAGGGAAGGGAGGATACGATAAGAAAAGAAAAGTTAAGATAAAAAAGATAAGAGAAGATACGATACAATACGATACAATGAGAGAAGAGAAGAGAAGATCCGATATGATACGATACGATAAGAGAAGATAGAATTTAAGATAAGAGAAGAGAAGAAAAGAGAAGATATGATACAATACGATAAGAGAAGATCCAATATGATAAGATAAGATAAGATAAGAAAAGATATGATACGATGCGATAACATAAAACTTTATTGATCCCATTGATATTACAGCAGCAAAATATGAGAAACACAGCAGTAAGAGAGACAGACACATTCCTATAACATACATACATACATACTAATTCCATAATTGCGATATAGTTGCACATGACATTGGTATGCATGTGATATGGAATATGCAAGGCCTTTGCTGTAAAAACCAATTATTTTCACCACTTATGTCTCCAGCCTTTTCTTGTCCCTGTCCAAACTATCTTGTGATGTTTTGTTGCTATAAATTTCTAAATTACTTTTTTTTTCTTGAAATATTACATTTTCTCACATTAAACACTTTATATATTTTCCACACTCTATTATGAATAAAATATGTGTTTTTGTGTTTTGCACCTCATTGCATTATGTTTGTGTTTACATTTCCCAAGGCTTCACAACCTTTTTGGAAGTGGGTTTTAGCACTTTCTATCTTACCAGTACTCAAAGTGTTTTAATTTGCACTGAATTCACACTCACACATTAGTGGGGGTTCAGAGTCTTGTCAGAAGGCAATTCTACATTTTAACTCTGTGGTTCCAGAGAATGAACAGCCAGTCTTTGCCTTTGTGACTGATCTGCCCTCCACAAATTTGGAAATGTCTGCCAGATCTTTTATGTATCTAAAATGACTCTGATAAAATATTATTACCCCATTAAGGCCCAAATCTCCACTGGCGACTAAAAGCATCTACTGATCTAAAATGTTAAATACCTGTTGACGCATTAGTCTTATCAACACATGTAAATAATTGGTGTAAAATACAGTTTGTCATCTTTTCATGATCATCAGATATGACCCATTTGGACATTCAGA
>JAQQZY010000016.1:10899915-10919933 GCA_030068375.1 Ostorhinchus rueppellii | reverse complement strand
ATTAGAATATTGTATTTTGTTTTTCCTATTCTGTTTTGAGAATAGCGTTTTTAGTTTTACCTTTTGAAGAAGAGTTTCTGTTTGTTGTTTTCGCCCTACCCTCTCCTACCCTCCTTTAGTTGTTAAATAATACAAATTGTGAAATTTAGTTTTGTTTTTGGTCTGGATTTTGTAACTTGGGAGTTGGTGGTGAACAGATTGAGCACATTCTGTACGTCCTGGTAAACCCCTAGGCTGGGATGTAACAAATGGAAAAGCAACTAGTGTAATGGAATCACATTTAGTGTATTTTCACACGTGGTGGTTTTGTGCACGCCAAATGTCTGACCTATGACCCTGTACTCAGATCACGTGGTTCTAGTTTGTTTCGGGCAATAGCCACTGGCTTTAGTGTAGGAACTGCTTCTCGAGGGCATGACAAGTCTGGTGCCCGGAGAGGTTCAATAACATCACACAGTTCATTAAGCATTGCCGGGTCCTGGGGTGCCATAAAGGGGGGGGTAAACGTGACAAATTCATGGGGCCCAGTGGATACAAGTTAGAAGTTGTGAAAATTTCATGTAAGAGCCACTGTATAATAGAACCATAGAAGCTGGGAATCGGACACTTACAGCAAGTTAAGTACCCCCCCCCCCCATACAGATCGACAAGATGCTGAATTTTACAAAGGGCCCACTACATTTATCAACATCATTCCTTAAATGAAAATCTTGTGAAACTATACGGTAATAAAATACTGTATAGAATTCCAACATGTTGCGAGACACGACTTTATAATCACACAGCAGAAGCCACTTTTCAGTGGAAACACCTGTTAAAATTGCATAAATATCGCTTTTATTTTGCGGAAAGCTGTAATGGAAACCCAACTACTGTGTTCCTCTACTATATCAAAAGAATGTTTTTAGCTCGTTTTGCTTCTTGTGGTAGGACGACTTGGTTCAACTTTACAAACAGGAAAGAATAGAGCCAATTTAGTTGATTCTTAACCCCTTGACGTCGATTGTTCTGAATTCACATCAACACCCCCCCCCCACACACACACACACACACACACACACTCCAAAATGCAACCAAAACACTATCTACTTGAAAGAAAAAGTGCAAGTCAATTTTTTTTTTTTTTTACCTTAATTGGAAATCAATTCAGGCATTAAGGGGTTAAAGATTCTTAAAGTTTTGAAGAGTTTGTCTTTGTTTTTGACTTTCACCATGCAGTAGTATGTCTGTGGGGAGTTTGACCGTCTTAGATTCTTTGGCTTAAGTGAGAAAGTTAAATCCGTGAATTTAAGGAGCGAACCCTGTACAATGTCAAAAGAGTGATCTGAAAGTCTGAAGCCATCGGTAAATACGTAAAGACTGAAAGTGGACCTGTAGGGAAGGACAAGGACGAAGAAGACATGTCCCACAGATAAATGTCTTGCTTAGCATTGCCAGAATAATTCATGAAAGAGAATTAGCGTGGGCTCTCTCTGTTCATTTTTGATTTCCAAAGGCTGTTTTTAACACACTCACACCAAAATGACTGAATACACTTGGATTGACCTTCAGCCAATCAGACCAACAGTTATGGACAAAGCTACAGTTGGACATGCAGCTGCCACGGTACATTATCATATCAAACCACACCAGCCCTGACCAATATCAGATAAATGACTGAGATTAGCTCTATCCCAATTCAGGCACAGTGGAAATGAGTTAGAATGGGAGCAATGCCAGACAGGCAGATGTGTCAGGTTCCAAGGCTAATAAAACTTCAGAAATACACAATATTTGTATATTTATGTTCCAGTGAGGTTTGGAAAGGACGTGCCAATTTTTAATGAGATCTTGAACATTTATTATTGATTATTATTAAGTTCATCGTAAGCTGTCTTCTAATGCAGATGTTCAAGAAGAATTTATGTTTCTTACAGAAATTAAGATTTTATCCTTTCTTAATTCAAAGAGAAAATAGGTTAGTGTTTTTCTCTTAATTCAGGACAAATTAGATTAAAAAAAATCTAATACAAGTATTTGCTTTTTTCCCCGATCTCTTTTGCGACACCATTAAATTAAAGGGATGAGATGAACTTATTTAATCCTTCCATTACAGAGCGCTCAGATAAACAGCTCCTACAGTCTGGAACCACTTGGTGTTGGCCATATGCAAATTCATGTTCCCTCTATTTCAATAGTAAATTACGCCCACACAGAAAAGGAGAGAATGCTGCTGGACAAGAGTGGGAAGTGAGCCTATCATTTGAGGAATCTTCCAAGATCAGAGCCAGCTTTAAATACCTCTGTTTAATTGCTGTGTCATGACAGGATAATTACCACCGTCATTCCATCCATTCAAGGGGACTAACAGGCCCACAGCTTACACCTAACACTTTCTGCCTGTTGGCATGGTTCTGCACTGACTTCTGCTTGTTGTCTGGCAGCAAAATTAGAGTAAAATGAAATGAGCTTTAGAGGCTAGGTGGCACTGAGAAATAAGAGGGAATGAACACTCAAAAATGAAAGTACTGCTTTAAGGCTACAGCTGCGGCTGACACTTAATGGTTTTCAACAAATACAGACAATCAGAATCTAGAAGTTAATATGTGCTCCAGCTTTCACATTCAGATTCAGAGTCAGACTTTATTCATCCCCAAATGGCAATTCAGTTCACAGTTACCTCCCTTACTGAACATCCAAACAATTTGGGACAAACAAATACAAAACATTTGTAACAGCATGAAACAGCCACATACACCTTCACCTGTCAGTACCATAGAAGACTAATAAGTAGTAAGTTAAACAGTGAAATGACTAAGATGATAAGAAAGAATAAAAAACACAATAAATAGCAAACAGCTTCAGTCACTTCCTAGTGTTTGCATCCTGATGGCGGAGGGAATAAATGAGTGGGAGTATCTGTTCGTTTTCCCAGGGGGTGCATAGTAGAGCCTCCCAGAGGACATGAGAGAAAAGTCTGGGAAGAAAATGTGTCCAGGCTGATGTAGAATTCCCCTGGCTTTCTGAACCACTTGTTTCTCCCAGAGAGAGCTGAGGTCCGTCAGCTAAACTCCAATAATCTTTGAGCAGATTTTAACAATCTGGTTCAAGCTATTTCTGTCCTCGATAAGTGTTCGATAAGTAATAGAGTTCTGTGATAAAACAAAATGTGGAGCAAAGTTTTTGTTATTAAAACCTTTATTGAACCAGGAAAAAGCTCAGATTAAAAATCTCTTTTTCAAGAGTGTCTTGGTCAAGACAGCAGCAGCAGCAGACGTAACACAAAACAGAAATCAAAGCCATACATCCACACAAAAAAAAAAAATATATATATATATATATATAAAACACCACCATTATTTTAAAAGGTACTAAAAGTATAACAACAATGTTTCTTCAATGTTATTTGAAGAAACTACCACATTGAAAGCTATAAGCCTCTCAGTAGTTGACAGTGTGTTTTATAGAAATCCACTGCGTTCGTTAGAAATGCAGTGTGTAACACTTTTAATACTTGAATTACAAATGGGCTTGCTAAGGCAGTGGTGACATCCTGCGTGACCACACATCAGCTGTGTTTGTCTGGTAAAAAAAAAAAAAAGGGGGATATCATTGTTGAAGGTATGATTTGCAGAACACCACGTTTGGAAGGAAGAGGTTACCGAAAAACCAAAACCAAGATAAAGTGTTGTAAGATACTTAATAGGGTGGGGAAAAAAAACTGCATGTTTCACAGTATATTTGGCTGTGATTTCACGCTCCTCTGCACTGCTGAAGCAGTCTGTGAAGCTGGATGCATTTCAGGTGCTAAAAGGGGAATGATGAAAGGCACCAGAAATTCACATAAGTCAACAGTGATATAGACAGCGGGCTTTAGGCAATGTGCAGTAGGTTGTGCAAACAAAGGCTAATCAATTGCTTGTCAGTTACTTTTATGATCAACTACCTGTCCATGTACACAGATGAGATGGTATGTTAGACAATGCAGACTTTTTCTATGTCGCAAGGTTGTGTTTTGTTGACCCAAAAAGACCCAAACATCTACAGGCGACCAAAACCATCTACGGATCTAAACTATTTAATACCTGTTTACCCACTAATTCTATCAATACATGTAAATAATTGGTGTAAAATGTAGCTTTTTGTCTTTTCATGGTCATCAGATGTGACCCATTTTGACATAGTTACCATGGAAACACTGTAATCAACTACACCATTGATTCATCAATAAAACCCATGGAGTTTGATTAATGACAGTGGATGGAAACACTTGATTTATGTTAATTAATGATATATTTTACTAAAAAAGTCACTTTTTTTTCACTTTTCTCTGTTTTTGATATAATAACCTTCAACTTTAATCTGAGTTTTTATGAACACCTACATGATCAGTGAATTAAATATGGGAAAACATCTGATTTTCACTGAAAAAATTGTTAAATTGACAAAAAATTTAATTTAGGAACAGCCATAAAAGTTGCATTGTGTCATTAAGGGTTAAACTGAACCACTATCATGTTTGAAGTTGTGCCTTGAGTGTATGTGAATCCGTTTTAAAGATGTCATGTATGATGTTCCACAGACTTCGATCATTATCTCTGCACTGATGGAATGCTGTGACCTGTGAGAGGTCTTCTGCCGTCCACTACTGGGACCCCCTGCCCTGCATGTTGATCCTCAGCATTAACTCTCGAATGATTCCTGAACAAAAACGCCCTTGATGCTCTGTGGGTTCTTTGCTATGTGCACTGATGGAGTTTGATACGGTTCACCTCAATGTTGAGGAAATGTAAAAACGTCCTCTGCCCATCACATCATGTCTCATGCATGGCTACAACTCTATGAAAACCACCAGGTTGTTTGTTTTTCACTCAAAATCACCTTTCGATTCTGCCAATCATACTTTCATGAAAAAATTTATTGAGAAAGCAACAGCACCACCATATTATTTTAGAAACCATAATAGTTAATTTTTTTTTCTTTTGTTAGTATTGACAAAACAAAAAACACAAGCCTTACACATTAAACATTCAATTGTTTCACATTCAGCTGTGATTGAATGATGTATTACACATGCTTTCAATCAATAAATGATATAGAAATGGTAGAAATAGAAAAAAAACAAGCAGTAGTGGTGTAAAAATAAATATTACAGACAAACATTACTGTTGCATAAATGAGGTATGTTGATTAGAATACAATAGCCCTCATCATGAAACAGAAAAACTGCAGATCCAGTAATCAGTTCTGTTATTTATCGTGTACAGAAAATATTATTTTTCTCTTATACGTACAAATTTGTAAAGGGGAAAAAAACATTAATTAAATAGTTGACATTAGCCAAAATATTGCCAGAATGCTTTGCCATTTGGGCACCTGCAACATTCTGCCATTACTTTGACAATAAAATGTCCTCTAATGTATTTTTCCTAGTAAACCTCTCTTACTACTATCAGAAGTAAAACTAACCCCAACCTATAAAGCTTAGCGTTTACTCCCATCTAGTGGATAAAGTGTATATTGCATCACTACAGAAGAACTACCATATTATGGACTGGTAAGTTTGCTTTATAGCCCCTGTACAATTATCTGAAATATGTGTGTGGAAATTTAAATAGATGTGTTTCTGCCAAAAAGCTTAAGAATATTCTAAATTAATGTGTTTTGTATACATATGTAGTTGTGGCCAAAAGCTTTGGCACTGACAGATTGATTCTTTGCATGAATGTCATTTATTTGTGAAAAGTCTTTGAAACTTATAAAATAGTTATTACTGTCTTCAATTTACTTAATAAAGATGTGTAAAATAATCGTTAGAGAAATTTTATAGATTCTTTGTTCTTCATACAGAGCCTGTGCTTATTTGTTAAGGAGATGGTCTAGTTGGTATTGCATTACCGCAGTATGAAATTTCATTCACCTGATAACAGGATTACATTGTCATGTGTGTCTTTGAAATAGATTTAAAAGTCAGATGTGCCAATTGGGCTGTGTAAAAACAAGACTTAGAAACAATCAGCAGAATAATTCATTGGAAATGGTTAGCCTGCAGTTAATAGACTTAGTGTGGCTGAATGGCTTGTATGTTTATTTAAGTTTTGACATGAAGGAAAGTCAAACCTGTCTCTCAGTACACTACCTCTACACTAGAAATTCTGGTATTGTGTAATAATGGAACACCAAGCAACCATGCAATAGGGCTCTTTTATTTTATCAGGGTTATTGATTGGCTGAGCACCATCAGTGAAATGCGCTGAGACATAAGATTATTAAATTGCCTTGGGAAATGAATAAATTAAGCATCAATTAACTAAAATAACTAAATTAAAGCAGTCTATAAAACATTAACTAGTTCCAAATGGTAAAGACAACGTGTTATTTGCCTCGAACTACATTACCCAGCATGCATCAGCACATGGGATGTTAGGCGCGATTGGCTGACGTGACCCCGCCCCTCCCAGTGTTCAGGTCAACTGTCTCACTGCAGATAGAGCTCTGTGAACAGCCACACATAGTTCCGGGGCTGTCAAAGACAAAAAGTAAGACCATGGCTTCTCATGCCAGCAGGTACTGCCGCCTGTTAGACAGACATTGGACTGTAACACCTTTTAGAAAACTCTTCGTACAACGTCCAAATGGGAACAGCCAGCGACCATATTCCAGTGCTACGCACAAGGAAAATCAACTTGAACTTGGCGACTCGACTTTAGCTTCTCCTAACTTCGCCTCGTCTACAAAAACCAGATCAAAACAGGTAAGACTATCCACTAGAGTCTGTGTACAATTTCACTGTGAACATCTTCACCAGAGGCTACTTTTTGTGATACTTAGCTTCCATTTGTTGGGTTGTGTCTGTAAGTGCAAGTACCTCTAACCCCAGTGCACTTTAAGGCCCAATAAAGGCCAAATATAAACAGTCAGGGCTGTATATTAACCTATTGTAACCTACCGTGACTGAGTAACAACGTACAGACAATACCAGCGAAATCCAACTGTTGTTAAACTTTCTTAAATATTTTTTTTCATTAAAAAAATCTAAATACAAAGTAAACGATTGCTAGTTCAACCACATGCCCAATGACTTCTACTACTTACTTTGACTTGGTGTTGAACCAGTACCCTGTGACAAATTTAACCAGACAACTTGTACATTTATATCTCCACTGGCAGTTTTTTTTTTCTTTCTCCCGTTCTTTAGCTGTCTTCCACTCAAAAACAACTAATAGATATTACCCTTCACTGTTACATTAATTGTACTTTCTTTAGCTTGTCACTTACATGTGGTAACTGTCAACGACAAACTACGTCAAAATGAATTTTAAGAGTCGGCCTGAGAACAATAGCTGTTTGTTTTTAGATGCCTGGACGATTTTAGATTCATAGTTGCTGGCGGTTGTATTAGTACATTTGCAGGTATTACAGTTACAGATGGAAAAGAAGAGGACAGGGGATGCAGGAGGATTCATTGACTGTCATAGTGAATAATCTCCACAAGTCAGCTGATTCCTTTTACACTGACAAATCTGTCATAACAGCAGCCCACTGTTGACAGTCAAAGGTCAGGAGTCCTTTACAAAGCCACCCACTAGTTGCTTAATGTGCCTGAAAGAATAGAGCCTTAGATGTTCATGGGCTTTTCTTACATACATGCAATGCAGGATGCATCACATGCATGTAGGTCTGAAAATTTCACTTAAACTCTAATTGGTTAATTTTATGACTTAAGGCTTGAGATTCAATTCTAAGGCACCATTTTTGTGTGAATTTTGTGAGAATAAGATAAAAATAATAAGTAGAAATGATAAAGTTCTTGTTTTAATGCCACAGTGTATTGCAATTCAACACATGGTATCATTTGTTTCAGTGTGTAAGGTTGTTTCTGATTGTGTATGTTTTCTTCAGGAAAAGCTAAAAGATCACAGCCTACCCTTTTCAGCATTCTTGACTGACAACTTTGGTCGGAGGCACAGCTATCTGCGGATATCCCTGACTGAGAAGTGCAACTTGCGCTGTGAGTCGATCTGTTTCCACCGTGTCAGTATGAGAGTGTCCTTGGCTGATCCACTGGTGTTGATATAGCTTATACTGCAGACACCACAGTCCATAATATATAAATCTACCGCTTGTACAGCCTAGTATTACCTCAGCCTATACTCGAGCCAGACTTCAATAAACTGTACAGCACGACAGTTGAGCAAAGGTGATCGTAAGCGACAGAAAGGCACCTTGATTTGGCAGATATTCGTTGTTTCTTTATGAAAGATGCTTCAGCAGTGGTATGTTTGTTGGCAGAACTGCAGGGTCTGACTGAAGGACATTCTTTCTGAATGTTAAGACACTATTAAAAACAGGCAGAAATTGACAAAACTTGGACAATTTTATATGACAGTTTAAGGACAAATGTGTGGCTGACAAGCCTATTAATTACTTTTGTCTATTTATACATTAAATGCATATAAAGGCATATATGAAAAAAATCACAATGTAATAGCATATGTTGAGAAATATGTGAACCCATATATCTGGCAATACTGCTGGATATGGGTTTTAACTGGTACCTTCCTAATTTGCCTCTCTTCTCATTTTCAGGTCAGTACTGCATGCCAGAGGAAGGGGTGAAACTTACACCACGAGGTCAGCTGTTGTCCACCTCAGAAATACTGACCTTAGCGCGTCTGTTTGTCCAGGAAGGAGTAGATAAAATTCGCCTGACTGGAGGAGAGCCTCTCATCAGACCTGATGTGCTGGATATCATCAGTAAGGAACATGGAATTTTCACCAACATACACACCATATGAGGCCTCTTTCTGAAAAGGGGGAAATACAGTGTTTTAGGCAAGAGATTCATTCAATCATTCTTTTTCTCTGCAAACAAGGGTGTGTCTCCTCCATTTCTCCATTTTTATCATAAAGGTACACCATGAGGAGTTGATTTGGATCTCAGTATTTGTGGTAAACACAAACTGCGCTATGCAGTTTGTCATGACTAAGTGCATGTAGTGACAGCCTTTTCAGAAGTGATTCAGAGAAGCATTTAGTTTCCAAGGCTATCAATGATTCGTCTGCTTCACCCCCTCCACGAGACTTGAGCTTTTGTAAGTGACAGGAGGAGAGAAGAGTAGAACAGAACTGATTTTCCACGCATGCCGTCAGCTGAACAAACACGTGACAAGGAGAATGATTTGTTTTACCACAGCTGCACATGACTGATAAATTTAAGGAAAACCCTGACGGAAGTGGTCTCTTCTAGGATAACAATGAACCCATCCATGTGGCTCAAGGAGTCACTGAATGCCTTGAGACTGATGATGTGAATTCTATGCAGGGGCCTTTGGATCTCAGTTGAACACTTCTAGATGTGTTAGACACTGCTCCCTGCCACAATCCTCAAACACCCAGTCATATATATTTGGTTAAAATGATGTTCATCTGTCCATCTGAGTTCAGAAGTTTATTTAATCCTGGAAGAATGGAGTGGAACAGCACCTTAGTGAGACATGACATTTTCCTTTAATTCATCATCTGTCTGACATCATTGTATGATTTAATTTCACCACTATATTTCTAGGTTAACTTGAACATTCTCAACTACTGAGGAACACTTCTTGCTGGATGTATTTATTTTGTTATAGCGAGTGTAGTGGCTGAATAAACCTTCTAATGACATAAAAGGAAGTGGAAGTTTGGTATATTCATTTATTAACTTGTCAGGAATACAGACTGGCTTAAGTGGTTCCCCTCCTGTGACCCCATCGCAGCTGTGAGTGAAAAAAAAAAAAACAACAGCCAGAGCAAGAATCACACAGCTTCTTCTTCCAGTGCTTTTAAAGGAGGAAAAGATGAAAATTATATATAAAAGAAAGTGTCAAAGGCCTTCCCTCTCGGTGGACACATCTATGGATTTGGACTACATGCCACATCATGAGACATGAATGTGTAAAATGACTGAGCGTTATAAAGTAAATAATAGCTTATAAATAGCATATAAATTATAATAATTATCTGTTACTGTGTCACCTTACTTTGTGTGGGTCACTGGAGCCTACCTCAGCTACTTATGGGTGAAAGTGGGGGAAATCCTGGACATTTAGCTGGGATAGGCTCCAGCGACCCTGGTGAGGATAAAGGGGTTCAGAGAATGAATGAATCTGTCACCTTACATGTAACTATTATGTTTTGTGTTCATGTGATATTCATGAAAGGTTAATGTGAAATGGAAACAGTAACCAGACTTTTGCCTTATGTATTGTTCTCTGATGGTAGTAGATAATAGAGATAATATGATGCTCCAAAGTGTCAGAAAACTGAGGGGTTTCTCATTATACTATGAAAACTGCTAAAATCTACACACAATATATCTGTGCATTTCATCACAACAGTTTGTATTTATTTATTTATTTAGTTATATCTTTCTTTTTACAGCTGAACTGAGGAAGCTGGAGGGTCTAAAGACTATTGCTGTCACAACCAATGGCATAAACCTGGCCAGACTTCTACCTAAACTGAAAGATGCTGGACTTGACCTGATAAACATCAGCCTGGATTCACTGGTTCCAGCTAAGTTTGAGTTCATTGTCAGACGGAAAGGTATGAAAATTCAACATTTGACTGATCACAAAAAAAAAAGAAAAACTTTAAGCTTATAGTGTAATCTGTATACAGAGATACAAGTTACAGAAGAAGGGGAGAAAAAAAACAAAAAAAAAAAACCCAAAACATTTTGAACACCTAACAATAGTTTAATGCTGGGTAAGCTCTGAAAACTTAAAGAGGCCACTAGTTTTATTATCTGTAGGTACATCTTTTTGACATTTTTGTTTATCAGAGACCAGACAACATCTCTCTTAATTTCACATAAAATATTGTAAATTAGTACATTCGTTTATTAGCTATTGAAAATGACAACAATGTAACCTCGGACCTCAAACAATGCAAATGAAAAAGCTCATTAATTTTGCAATATGCAATCTAATCTCTTAATTTAGGAAGGGTTCCGAAATCAATATTGGCAGAATAACTAAGATTTTCATGCATCTCAGCTCCAGTCTCACACATGCTTCTGACTGTTTTTTCTCATTCTGCTGTTGTGAAACAAAGCAGCTTGGCTTTGTTTCACGGTTTCTCTTTTTCACATTCCAGAGGTTTTCAATGGGGTTCAAGTCTGGAATTCTGAAAGGGTCTTTATACTTTTCAGAGCTGTATACGTATGGGCTGTTGTCAGACAATCATATCGGGGTTTTGTAAAGAGTCTCTGAGTGCAGGTGGAGTGGAGGTGACAGCAGGGCAGAGCTCTGGGTGGTTGGCATGTAGAGAGCAAACACAGATGGACCAACTGAGATTAGGAGATGAGACAAAGAAAAAAGAGCTTATTGGCATGTAGGAAAAGTCTCTCAGCCAATGCTCCACCACAGAACCTGATTTCTAGCAGTCTAACAGACATTAAGCTTCAAAAATCATTAAGCAAAAACCCACAGTATGTTTATTGGAATAAGAGGTCTCAAGTCTCCCCAAATTTGCAAACTACAAGTCAAATGAGTTGAACCCCTGGAGTTTGTAGGTTGAAATATGTAATAAAAAGTTCCCAAGTTTTAACACATCCTCTTTTCTCACTGTTTCTTCCATAGGATTTCATAAGGTCATGGAGGGCATCGATAAGGCTGTTGAAATGGGCTACAACCCTGTCAAGGTATTTTACTATAATTTTATACATACTCTGCATGGATTTAAAAAAAAAATAAAAATCATAAATCAGTGGTATGTAATGCATGCTTATAGTAAGACTGCTAACAGCATGAGAGTATATATGTCTCAGAATACATTGCATTTGCTAAAACAAAGATTGAAATAAATTATGCTATGAAGGGAAATATATCTTGCTGTACTGTTTGAACTATTAAACAGAATGGGAATTTATTATCAGATGAAGGTTTGCTGCTTCTGTTAAATGACCAAACTACTGTGGCAACTACTGAGAAAATACTAAAAACTGGTGATGATTTAGTTACAGGGTCACCGAGCTACTTCCTCTTTAGCTGTGGGTGACTAATCTGCTTGGCTTTGCTCTGTCCATGTGACAATGATAGTGGAAGCAAATTAATGAGACGAAAAGTATCCACACAAACATGCAGGTTGTTGAATAGCAGGGACTAGAGAAAAGAGGAGGTGTTTAGGTATGTGACATATTCCTACTGAGCTGGTTGACATTAATGTCTACTTTAATACAATTTACAATATAGACTTTATCAGTAGCATATTTGAGTTTTCAGTTTTGACTAAATAAAAGACCTTGGTAATGTTGCATCAAGCCATGACTGCAATAAAGGTAACAACAGAATGTGAGCAGAGCTGATAGCTGACAATAGTACGGCAGTTTCCAACTTTCCCTGAAAGAATCACTATTTTTGAGTGGGTTTCTTCTAAAAATATTCCTTTTAAAATGTCAGTGTCACTAATCTGTAGACGTGGATAAAGTATGACCTGACTGCCTAAAGAAACTCAATGTAACTGTGGAGATTACAAGAACCAGAAACGTGTCCCTAAAGCTATCAGTGGCCTGCTTTTGTGCTACCCCCTGTAGGTCAACTGTGTGGTCATGCGAGGTCTGAATGAGGATGAACTGCTAGACTTTGTGGCACTGACAGAAAAGAAGCCTCTGGAGGTGCGCTTCATTGAATACATGCCCTTTGATGGTGAGTTCTCTCCTCCTAAAAAATAATTAGTGCTCCTTTAGAGTGCATCAAATTGAACAGCTTTTATACAAAAATTCTACTGCAATCATTTTTAATTGTCAGGGTTTCCATTACACAAGATAAATGGAATTAGCAGCAATAGGACAAAGATGTCATCACTGGTACCCCTTGGTGCTCTGTTTTATATTTGAGAAAATTATTCTGTATGTAATTCTATTTGCATAAACTGTACAGAAGTTTAGGGTATTTAAAAGAGGCCAAAGATACTATTCCTTTCTTAAATGTTAAACTACTGTTAACTCACCCAGTTGCACACTGTTTATTCCTCTTCTCTACAGGAAACAAATGGAACTTTAAGAAAATGGTGAGCTACCAGGAAATGCTGGACCGCATAAGGCAGCAGTGGTCCAATGTGGAAAGGCTTCAGACAGGACAAACAGACACAGCAAAGGTCAGATTAGAACTAAATGAACATTCATCTAAGTAGTATGCTTTTTGTTTGTCTTCTGTCACATCAGTTAATCCTATCATTTCAGAATATTTGGAATAAATGCTCTAAGAAAAATACCTTAACACAGAACACACAATTGCAAAGTTGATTAAATATTTAAAGCATGAACAAACAAGAAAAATCTTTTTATGACCCTTACTAATGGCAAGGTCTGTGAAAAATAAGAAGTGTCAGTCGTAATTTAAGTATTTGTTAATTGGTCAAAAAACTTAAACTATTTTCAGTTAAAAGTTTGTTGTTTAATGTCTTTTTTTTTTTGTTTGTTTACAACAGATATTTCAAGTACCAGGCTTTAAAGGGCAGGTGGGCTTCATCACCTCCATGTCAGACCATTTCTGTGGCTCATGCAACCGCCTGCGCATCACTGCAGACGGCAACCTCAAGGTAAACCTGTAGCTGCTGCTGTGTTTTGTTGGAAGCTGCAAAAGAACATCACATGCACAAATTGTACACAAGCTATAACTTTCATATATTTGCAAACATCCATGGTTTTTGGTGTACTGACCCTCCTTCATGTCTGTTGCTGTCAGGTGTGTTTGTTTGGTAACTCAGAGGTGTCCCTCAGGGATGTCCTTCGCTCTGGGGCATCTGATGAAGAGCTACTGCAAATCATCGGAGCGGCTGTAGGCAGGAAGAAAAAGCAACATGCAGGTAGACTTATTTTCAATAACTTTATTCTCACTAATGTTTTGTGGATGTGTATTCACAAACATAGCAGTAGCATGTCAACTTGCATGTATTTTTTCCTCCTTCAGGCATGTTCAGCATCTCCCAAATGAAGAATAGGCCTATGATCCTCATTGGTGGGTGACATAACTGTACGTACAGATTCACCACAGTCTGACTTAGTGAATTATTTTGCACTTCTTATCTGTGACTTAGTGAATTATTTTGCACTTATCTGTCTGTAAGTGATTGTTGCCTCTGTTGAATTGTGCCCATGACCTGTTTTCTTTTTCTTCAATAGACATCAAACCTAAAAGACCATGGTCCCTGCCCGGGTTACAACATAAGCCGAGGGCTTTCCCTATTGGTACCCAGCCCACAGACGACACATTCCTCTCTCAAAAAGATCGTTGCATGAGCCTATTAGAAGACAGGAGAATCCTCAACAGTGAGGGTGTTTTGTGCCTTCAACTCTGCAGCCCTTTAACAAAGGTAGCCCAGATTTGCTGCCCAAATGTATTAATGAGTGGGGACATCCATCTTCAGTCATATATTGGCAGAGAAAATCCTACTGAGATGGACAGTCTCCACTCCACAAGATCACTTCACTCCTCTGCCGTTAATGATGGTCTGACTCGTCACTGTTTCCACACTAAGACTGCAAGTGATAATACACGCACAAATGTCATGAACAATGTAAATAAAGACAGTCTCAGGTACGCACAAGTCACAGGGCCTAAGGCTTCAGCCAGGACCCCTGTTTCTTTCACACTACTAATAAATGCCAAACTAAATGTACGTCACCACAGTGTTAGACTATGCCACAGTCAGAACTCTACTGAAGACTCCAAGCCCAGAAAATCAACAAGTGATCAGACCGACTCGAACACAAAGACTTCCACCACTTTTCTGGATGATACGACAGGAGCCCAGCTGACCCATACAGATGCCCAAGGCCAAGCTACCATGGTGGACGTGGGTGGCAAAGTTCCCACACATCGCAAAGCATCAGCATGTGCCACTGTCCTGTTGGGCTCCAAAGCCTTTTCACTGCTTCGGGAAAATCAACTGGTTAAGGGCGATGCGTTGGCTGTGGCACAGTTGGCCGGCATCATGGCCTCAAAGCAGACCTCGACTCTCATTCCCCTGTGTCACCCACTCCCCTTAGACCATGTCTCTGTCACCTTTGAGCTAGATGAGCTGCAGAACAAGGCGATCATCACAGCAACATGTCGCACTACAGGCAGGACAGGAGTTGAGATGGAGGCTTTGACAGCTGCGTCTGTTGCTGCACTGACCATCTATGACATGTGCAAAGCTGTGAGCCATGACATCACCATCACTGACATTAAACTAATCAGTAAGACAGGCGGGAAGAGGGACTTCCACCGCCATCCTCACCTCTCCACTGACAACAAATCAAATGCAGCAAAATGAAGATGGAGTTTTACAGACAAAAGAATGCCACCTTATTTCTTATATGAACATGTATACGTTCTTTCAGAGCTTCACAAAGAGTTTGCCAAGCTCCTCTGACACAGCAAAACTTGTTTGACTTTGCCAGAGTTTTTTCCACTATATTCTATACACTTGTACAGTCATTTGAAGAGTCCTACATAATATGAATCATGCAGTCTTATGAGATCATGTTTACATTAATTTGACAAAGACATTTTGCTGATTTTAATAGCATTTATTTCAGTGCGAAACAGCTGATTATTTGCCATGAAACGATGCATCTGATGAGTGTAACTTGAGTTTTGCACTGAGCTTTTTGTACTTTTTGTGTGCGTCTCTAGAGGGCAGTATTACATTTGCAAAATACTCCAAGGACAGTGTCCCGTCATCTTCACAGCAACACCCAACATGTTTAATATGTTGTCGTATTGGACTACTAGCAGTTTGGAGATGCTGCCATGTATGGAAACCCTGTTATTTACTTGAAAGTTGGCACAGAAAGAAGTTTCAGCCAAGTAGCTACAAAAAGTGTATATGAAATACACGGATGAAATAGTACCTTACCTTTTTAAATGTATCTGGTTTTGCATTTTATTAATCAACAAAGTTATGAATGTTAACACTTTTTAATTTATTTCATATTTGTGAAATCTAACTTCTCACAGATGGTTCATCCATCTTTTTTGTTAGATTTCACTCTAAATTTGCACACTGAAATAATTTTCCTTATTTTAATTCCTTCTACCTCCTGAAAACACTGGACTGATACCACAGTGTAGGGAGAACATGTTAAGATTGATTTGCCTCTAAATATCCACCTTCTGCAAGAATACCACCATCTAGTGGGTATGAAGACATAAACTCAGTGCAAACCAGAAGTCTTCTCTTTTTTTTCTCCCTCTTCTCTTAAAATGATGACCTTAAAGTAATTGTGTTAAAATGGAAGTTGCTTTATTTTTGTTGGTGCAAAAGTTATCTAAAATGTTTTATATAACTGAAATACAAAATGACTGACATTTCATGCACGATATGTATTGTAAATCTCTGCCACAAATTTTTGGGAAAAAAAAGAAAAACTTGATAGCTTAATTTTTCTGATGCAGGTTTGTATTAACTGCACATCCTTTACTTGTGGGAACCAATCACAAGACAACGAAGCTCAGATCATTACTGTATCCAGTTTTTGAAGGAAAAGCAGGCTTAAGTTGTTGGAGACTTGTTTAGCATTTACTTAGTCCAACAAAAAAATTACAAAACAAAGTTTTCCACATGACCAAGCAGGAATATAACATAATACATAGAATAATAGGCCTTTCACATAAACATCTAAAAATAATATTGACTCCGATTAGTTGGGAGATGCATTCGGGACATGAAGAACAGAAAACAGCTGGGAATTCCAACAGGTGAAGCACAAATAAAATGATGGCTACTAATTATTATTGGGAATAAAAAATAATACCATAGGAGTCATTAATATATACACACCTACATCTAAAATGCAGTGTCAATGAAAAGCATAAGCTGCATCTAAAATAGGAAATCTGCCACTTGAAGCAGAATTTTATGCAATTTTTTTAAGTAATCATGTCAGAGATTGTAACTTAATTTGTTTTACTGGTAGCATTTGTTGAGACCAGCCTCATTGCTGTCTCCCTGCGTCTGTTGATGTGGAGAAGAACCAGCCGGAGAAGCGGTGGAAAAGTATAAGAGTTTTATTACACTGTCTGCAGAGAGCGGAGACCAGTTCAGTACAGTCAAGGGCAAATACCGGAAGAGGTCTGACTCGTGTCTAGGGGTGTGTGTCTCATATAGTCTGGAGTAGTTTCCTCCTCCTATGGGTATAATCTATTCTGATTGGTTCCTGGCGCTAGTGTCCACTGCGTGTTCAGTGGGTGTATGGCATGTTCCACTTTCCGTGTCCGAATGTGACTTCTCCTTTATCGTGATTAGTGTGTGTAGTATCTTGACTGGAGTTATTTGTATCATTCTTGTGGCCTTGGCGTTTCCTCTAAGGTGTGTGTGTGTTAATAAGTGTGAGTCAGCCTGCAGGCGGTTTACAAGTTAAAGTACGTACTGTTCTCAAATGTAGCAAGCAAACAAAGCATCAGTGCGTATATTATATTCACAATTCCCCCTTTTGATCTCTTTTAAGAGATCAACCAAAGTGGTAAAATACTACAGCAGTGAGCATAATCAAAACAGTAGTTCATACATAATGCTTCACACACACACAATCCCTTCAGTAGTCCCTCAACCTGATGTCCCTTGAGTCTAATTCTTCTTCTGTATTCTCAGGATCCTGCAAGAGAGGCATCATATACGGTGGAGGGGTTTTGCCTTCTATGGTGGTTGTAATTAATCTTACCATCAAAGAGCGAATACAGGGAATGCAACAACAACCACAGGTGACCAATAGCAGTGAAAATAGAATGTAGAATAAAAGTAGAATAAAAGCAAGCTAAATCCTCCTTAGATGACAGACAATTCTTATCTTTCTAGTTCCGGGCGGGGTTACCCCCGGAACCGCTTTAAACCTTCACACGCTATCTATGTCACCCAACTCTTCTGCAATATGCACAACAAAGATAATGTAAAAATGCTGATTGATTATGTATCTTATAATTTGGTGGATCCTGTCGAATATAGATGATATAGTGCCCACAGAAAAACAGTTGATACACAAACCCAACCAGTGATACAGAAGGTCAACGTGGTCGACGACATCTGGTTCTTCTGGGCCTGGACCTGAAGCTTGCGGTGGTAGCTTGGCACGCTACTTGTAGGAGAGGCACGCTATTTCACCACCTCCCGTTAGGGTTTGGTTAGACTACCTTACCCCCTTTTGCCACCCGGGGATTATTCTGCCCCTTGTTGGTTGGTGGGCTTTTCTTCTTGTGTGGGCAGTTTCTGGCCCAGTGGTTTGGGTCGTTACATATGTTGCAGCTCTGTGGTCCCCCGTACCCCCCTCTTCCTGTACCGCCTCTAGATCCTCCCCTCTGCATGCATGGTCTCCCCCGGTAATAACCTCTTGGGGCATAAGTCTGTTGCTGTGGATGTGGTTGGGATGCCCAAGAGGGTGTTGGGTATAAATCTGGTGTTTGGTTTGGCTGCTCAGCTGCCATCATGACCTTGGTGACCTCTAGTTTTCTTTTTTGTTTTTTATCATTAACCTTTTGTCTGGTCTCATTTAACTGTAGTTTTAGTAATTGGGCCTGTAAATCCTCCAACTCTTTCTGTTCTTTTTGTGTTTTATCTTGTACTGCAGTTAAATGATGTATCAAATGTTTTTCCCAGATGTGAGAATCACATCCTTGCATGTCTGGATTGCTTATCATGATTGATTTGACACCTTCTGGCACTCCCTCTAGCACTGCCTGTCTGAACCACTCCATCTGGGACCCGTGTTTACCAGGGTGACAGGCTGTGTGTTTAACCCAGAGTTCCTTACTCTCATTTATAAATTCTCTGGGGCTCTGCTTGGCATCCCACCTCATTTTTGGCATAACTGCTGAGTTTGGTAAAGGGAACTTTTCTCTCATGGCTTCTCCTATGTTGGTGCTGTGTCTTGTGAATGGTGTGTCGTCTGACAATTGTGTGGTCTGAGCGTCAGTCTCAATCTCCCTCATGTCACTCGCTGTCATGCATCTGGCTCCAACTGCCCTGAAGTCTCCCATTGCTAGTTTCTGTCCTGCTGTCAGTGCGTCCAGTTTGTTGAGCCACATGTTTCCTCCTTCCACCACAGGAGGGAGTTTGTCCACTAGCGCCTGTACGTCTCCTAGAGGGAAGGGTCTGTATTTCTCTGAGTGCCCTGATACTGCAGTCAGTGGAGCCATCAGATGGACTTCTGATTGTGCCCTGCGTTGTCTCTCTTATTCTTTCCGACTTCCGTGTCCCCAACTCATCTGCGATAACCTCTACTTTTTGCATGGCTTTTTCTGCACTCTTTAGCAACTCGTCACTTAACTTGGCTATTTTTCTGTCCATTGCTGACTCATCATCTTCGTCATCCCCTCTCCAGGCACCACTTAAGTTAATTTTTAACTGTACTTCCTCTCCACCGTCTTCCCACAATCCTTTGCCTTTAAACTCCGCCTTTCCTGTTCTGTCTTCTTCATCCTCACATCTCCTTCTTTCTTGACGTTCCTTTTGACATGCTCTCTCTCTCTTTCTCTCTGCCCTTTGTCTAAGCGCTTCATGTTTCTCCCTCTGCTCTTTCAATTCCAACTGTCTCTGCATCTCATCTATCTCTCTCTGTATTGCCGCATCTTCTTTCCCTTTTACCCTTTACCTTGCTTCTTCTTCTCTTTCCCTTCTCTGTCTATCACTAAATGGAGCCGTCTGTCCTTGTCCTGCACTTGCCTGTGATTCTGTGCTGCTTATTGAGTGTTTGGATTTTGCACTTTGTCTTACACTAGGCTGTTTTGTACTCATGGGTGTTCTGCACACACTTTCTGCATCTATTATATCCTCATCTTCTTCTCCTATTTGTAGTGTCCCATTGGTGACGTACAGTGTGGGGTATATGCCTGGTGTGGGTGGAGCCGGAGGTGCGTATGGAGGTGGACATGTGGGTGTGTCAGGTGCGTTTACCAACTGAGTTCCTCCTTTTTCCTTTGTCTCACGGTGGAGGTGTCTCACACTTTGCCAGAAGACTGCGAGTTCAGACCAACCCCTTCGATCCTCCTCCATGGCTTCTGCCTTTTTCTTCAGTT
>JAQQZY010000016.1:10745996-10767512 GCA_030068375.1 Ostorhinchus rueppellii | reverse complement strand
ATCAGCAGGTTTTTGGACACAATTGTGGAACTGATTGTAGTAGTTCAGTATTTTGTCTTAAATTCTAAATAATTGAGGCAGTATACAAACAATAGGCTCATTTGAACATTGTTAAAGGGACACTTTTTTGAGGTCAAATTGGTATTTCTTTAGGTGAACGAGAAATATTGCAATATTATTGTTATTGCAATGCTGTACATCCATATCACGTATCATAATTTTTGCCGATATCATGCAGCCCTACTCTATAGGGTTGTAGAACTGATCCAAGCCGGTATCAGCAAAGGTGGGATGTACCCAGGCTTTACCTGATACAAGCTGGGTTTGACAAAGGCAACGGCACACCATGAACAGGTCATCACTTCATTGCAGAGCTGATATTTGATAACATGTGGAAGCAGCAAACACATAAGATCACTCCAAAACAAAATACACACAATTCATAGTGTAATAATGTTTGTTTTGGAGATTTCTTCTTGAAAAAACACATGCTTTTCAAAATAAACTCGACTGCTACATTCATGAACATATATTCTTGAGATTTGAACACTCTCTAAAAAGCAATAATTGGAACACTCCTCCTGGATGAAAAGTTTAACAGAAGGTTACACTGGGAAAGCTTTTTTTACTGGAAGTCATTGCCAACCAGGCTTGGCAATGACTGATATGATTAGACATAGTAGTAATATACAGTATTAGAGTGTAGTAGTGGGTACAGTCTGGTACAATACTGCCCCCTGCTGTTCATATTTGGAGCTAATTTTTGAACATCAAAACAACAAAGAATTCATTCAAACAAAAGATGAAGAGCATCTTGAATACTCAACATTTATGTCTGTACGGAGTAAAATGCAAAATACACTGTTCTGCAAAACCAGTGCGTAAAATATGTAAACAGCCTCTGAACTGTGTGTCACTGAAATGTACGGTTCGACCATCAAATCCACATCAGGATTTTGTGGAATGAGCTAAAATGTGACTCTTACACTGAACCATATTTGTCAAAGCCATGCAGCAGCAAGACTGGAGTGTTGTGTGTTTTAATCTTATGCATTTACTGCAGGGGTCTCAAACATGTGGCCTGGGGGCCAAATGCAGCCCGCCAGAGGTTCCAATGTGAGATGAATGTGCAAAGTGAAAAAGTTTCTACAGTCAAGGCTGTGGAACTCATGTTAGTTCAGGTTCCACATACAGACCAATATGATCTACAGTCAAATAATAGTATAATACCCTACAAAAATAATGCCTCCATATTTTCTTCTTGATTTGATGTGAAAAAAATTATTATATTACATTATGCCTATGATAGAAGACAACTTGAAATTGTTGTCTTTGTTTTAGTATAAAAAAAATAACATTCAATTCTGAAAATATTTACATTTACAAACTATCCTGTAACACTAAAATGTGAATAACCTGAACAAATATGAACAACCTGAAATGTCTGAAGAAAATTTTGCACAATTTTAATAATTTTCTTCCTGTTACTCACTGTTTTGTGTCTTTGTAGATCTGATCTATAATGCACATGTAGAAATGATAAATTGAGGCAGAATAATGTTGAAATTGCACTTAACTTTCTTAAGAAATTCCAGTTTTTTCAGGTTTTTACCTTTTCTTTGTTTGGATAGTTAATAAAAACAAGCACTTTCATAATTTAATGGGGTTTTTTTGCACTAAAACTATTATTTTACTGGTCTGGCCCACTTGAGATCGAATGTGGCCCCTGAAAGAAAATGAGTTTTCGACCTCTGTCTTAAGAGGAGTATATGAAATCTGACCAATCTTCTGCCTGTCACTAAATGTTTTGTGTATTTGTAATAGTTGTAATACACATGTGTAAATGATAAATAAACCGAGGCAGAATATTGTTAAAATTGCATTTGTTATTCTTAATACATTTCAAGTTCATATTATTCAGATTTTTAAGGAAACTTTGTAGACGTAAACATTATCATAATATAATTTTACTTTTTTTTTCACTATTATTCTTTTGTTAGTCCGGCCCACTTGAGTTTATGTTTGGAAGACTATGGGCCCTGAACTAAAATGAGTTTGACACCCATGAGCTAAATATTCAGCATGTCACAATGTTTAAGGTTTTTAACCTAGCACTGAGCCGGCCCAAGGCATAAGCCAACTAAGCACCTGCTTAGGGCCCCTCAGCCTCTAGGGGGCCCCCAAGAGCAATTAAGAGCAATTTTTTTTTATTTTTTGCATGCATGAGTGATGATTTATATATGATCAAAATTATACTATTGTACAAAAAAATAATTGTATGTGGTGCTGTTGATGTAGACTTAATGATTCTTACTACCTGTCTTTAATTTGTGAAAACTCCGCTGCACCGTAATGTGTGCCTCCTGCCGTGTAGTGCGCACTATGCATCCAACTCATGAGTACTTTCAGTCTAAACAATGTCACAAAAAAGGACATACCCTTCTGGGGCTGAAAAAAACACAAAGGAAGAGGAGAAAAAAATGCAACAAAAAAAAAGAAGAAAAAACAAAATAGAGGGCCCCCAAATCAAATTTTGCTTAGGGTCCAATGGAGGCTTGGGCTGGCTCTGACCCAGCTGATTGGTCTTTTTCCACCTGGAGGCAAACTTGTCCTGCATTTTTTTGGCTGAGGAGAGACCTTTGCAGGTGTTGAACACATACAGCCCATACAGCAAAACCTGTCCTCAAGCTTCCTTTAACCAGGACAAAAAACTGGAGCACAGAATTTGCAAATAATCACTGTAAAGAATAAATACGTCTAAATGAGGTTTCTGGGGAAGGTAATAGGAACCTCGATGTGAGCCTTGTAGATGATGACTAGGACCTGAATATTCAAAGCAGCACACTCATTTTCCCCCAGCCCCATTGTGTCACATAGAATGAGAGGAGCAGATGAACCTCTTCTAGCTGCTGTGAAGATAAAGGTACAAAACTATAGATGACTTTAAATATGAGCCGGTGAGACATAGTGTGTACTCACAGCAGGAAGAATCAGTGTTACAGCCATTTTACAAGGAATGACTGCATTAATAATAACAAGTCTATTGTTTTTGACTGTTGAACTAATGATTCAATAAGACGTGCAATATCTATGGTCTGAAAAAGTGTAAAACAATAAGTGAGAGACTATTTATTTTATTTACTTGGGCAATCAGGCTCCATGGATACATGTGTACATAGCCTGGGGTACTTTTAGATATTCTTTTAATAGTTTTTAGTATATTCATATTTTCATAGTTTTATGTACTGTATAATATTTATTGCGTTTTTATCTTGTATAGCACTAAGGGGGAATCCTGCATAATTTCACTGTAATAACTGTACAATGACAATAAAGGATATTCTATTCTATTACTTCATTTATTTTGTTCATAGTTGTGCATTTCATCAGCAAACATTCAATAATCACCAAGTAAACAAACATGTACACACCCATGCTCGAAAAGGAGCAGGATGAATAAAATATTATAGGGTCAGGGATAGGGGTAAGGAGTTAGGGCAGGTGTTAGGTGTTAGGGTAGGGTCAGGGGTTTGGATTACGGTTAGGTAGGGTTAGGGCAGGGTTAGGGGTTAGAGTTAGGGTCGGGTTAGGGGTTAGTGTTCAGGTTAGGGTTAGGGATATTTTTCCTGCCTTAATGTTTAACTCTACACAACTAGCTCTAAAGTCATACTGTATAAAGTCAGACTAAATACATCTTACATTTTTTCTACTTAATACTTAGTACATAATACTATGTAGATAAAGATGTGGGAAAACATCTAATTAACAGAATTAAAAATGTTTTTATTACATAGTTTTTCATATCACTTTCTCATATTAGGTTTGAAATGTTGTGTTGGTGTTTCTTTGGTTCAAAAATTAAATGTATGATGTCTGGTCGAGTGGACAAAAAAAAAAACAAAAAAAATCTTGATCACATTGTTTTGTTTCATGCTTAAAGAGGAATAAAAACACTCAGGAACTATATCTTGACTTTGTCATAATTGATGCATGAAAGGGTTAAGTAAGCTGAAATAATGGGGCCTTAATCTAATGCAGAGCTAATACACTGACCCTGTTTCTTTGCAAAGGCCACCATAACAGGTAGAAGTTATGATTCAAGATACATTCATAACGTAACATTTAACATGTATTTATCTCACTTTTGAATGTGATGAATGACTTATACCAGAGTTTTGAGTGGTGATGCACATTCTTTATTCATACACTACTCCCAGAAACCAGCACAACCCACACATTTTGACATCATTACTGTATGAACTTACAGACAATTACAAAGTGAAAGGTATAGCTTTCTCTGGATTAATATTTCAACTATCACATTTTTCTTCACTCTGCTGTGTTTGGTACTCTCTCGTTCTTGCTCTCACAGTGCTTTGCTCCGTCTTCATGAATATCATGAATGAAACAACATACAGTACACATTTTATACATGCGGGACACATACACATAGTTACAATTCATGTGGCTATTTCAGGGGTTCAAGTATTTATTACCCATGATTACAGCTCTAGTTGAACTGTTTAATCCATATCTAGTGGCTTTGGAACCAAACCATTGAACAAAAATGTGGAGTGAGGTGAGCGGTGAAAAAAATTTGCTCTCTCTCTCTCTATTTATTTATTTTTTTAAAACAATATTAACATATTCACTAAGTAAAAGGTAAAAGTGCATTGATATCATTGCATAAAAAACCTATCCAGTAATTTAGTTTTACTAAATTAATTTACATTATTTTCTGTATTTAGAGGCAGAGAGGGAAATGGACAGCGGTGTCTGTGTGATCCCATGCTTTGGTATTGAGAACACATGCCACATTCACATGTGAAATCATCATTAAAAACAAATAAGATATAATAAAGTTAACTACAGTTATGAAATAAATTCTAATTCATACATATCTTGGTGGAAAAAAACACACCCTATTTAAAATACTAGGAATAAGGAGAAACAAAGTTTAAAAAAAAACAAAACTTTTCCAATGTAATCTATTACAATATAGATTACTCAATACTCACTTTACATTCCATTTAAGGTATAGTTTGTTTAATCGTGTAGTTTCACATTTTGGGAAGTGTTGCTTAACTGCTCTTTTGTGGAAAGTTAGAAGATAAAAAGCATTTTAATGTGTGCTCACTGTAAAACTACAGCCAACAGCAGCAGTTTGTTTATCTGAGAATAAAGACAAGAAACAAGGGCTTAGTTCACCTCAGCTCAATGACAATTAGGAGAATATATCTTATTTTAGATTAACTTCTTAATCAGTGTATGCAAGTGTTGCTGTTAGGCTGACTTTGTTATTGGAGAGCTCTTTCTTTTTGTTTCTGTTTTGTGTTTTAAACCATATGTAGATCCACGGTGACGTTTGTGGACAGTCATGTGGGAGTCAGGAGTGAGCCAAAGGTGACGAGACTGGAGCAAATGAACGGACCTACTGAATATGATGTAAAACACTACTACTGCTGTACTGACACATCAAGTGGAACATTTCATCAAAGTAACTTGATGATCTTCTAAGTGAAATAAACTCACAGCTAAGCCTCTAAGAAAAAAAGTTTCATTCAATAAACAAAACCCCTGAAAGTCCAACATGGCAGACATCCAAGGATATTTACGGTAAAATCTTGCTCATGAACCAATAAATAAATTAGACGCAAGTAAAATAAATTAGACCAGAATCACTCCTAGATAAAAATAGTGACTGAGACAGATCTGCTGAGAGAAGTTGACTGAACATTCATGGGAGCAGTGGTGTTGTGTTAACCCATAAAGACCCAGTGTAACTGTTGGGGAAGTTCCCAAATTAATTTTTGTCCATATTTAACCTTTCTTAAGTGATTTATCAGCAAATACCATAATATTATCCTGTATATTTTGCATTTTTTCTGTGACAATCAGGTATTTTCTGATATTTACTTTACTGATCATATATAATAATCATGATGATGAGATTATATTTGAAGGTTATTATATCAAAAACAGAGAAAACATAAGAAAAAATGTACTTTTTCAGCAAATCTATCATTAAATGAACATAAACCCAGTGTGTCCATTCACTGTCATTTGTCATGGATTTTACTGGTGAATCAATGTTGTAGAAAATGACGGTGTTTCCATGTAACTACGGAGCCTCTGAACGTCCAAATAGGTCATATCTGATGACCATGAATAGATGATAAACTGTATTTGACACCAATTATTTGCATGCACTGATAGAATGAGTGGATCAACAGGTATTAAACAGTTTCAGTCTGTAGATGCTTTGGTTGCTGGTGGCTGTTTGCGTCTTTATGGGTTAAAAATACTCCCATATCAGTTTAATTTTGGAGCTGTGGACCGTGTGTCTGAAAGCACAGAAAGCTGACCAGTTGTTGGCTGCAGCTGAAACTCTCATTAGTACAATTCCCAAAATATGAAACTATTCTTTCAATTGCATATGATCTTTAATGACTGCTTTCACTTTAACGATTACCTAAATTTAGCAGTATTTAGCTTTCATTAATTAAACGATTTATTCTTATTTACAGACTTGAAAAACAGTTCTTGTCATCCTCTGTGATACTAACACCATCATTTAATTCTGCACAAAATATCCGTCTATAATACACTGTCTGATCATATCCGCAATCAACACACATTACAACATTTTCATGTGTAAAATAACATTTCTACAAAAGCATTTGTCTGATTAGTATGATTTTAAGCTGTTGTAATGACGATGGCTTTAATACTATTAAATGTAATCGGCTACTCTAATCCCTTCTGACAGATTTGTCTTTGCACACTCACACTCAGTAATCTCAGAGTCAGATGGTTGATTATCACCCACCAACAGTGAATGTTAGTCTGATTGAAATAATTCTGTCAGCACAGATCCTGGTTGATAGCCACAGCAGCACAATACTTTGTTAAGCACTCACAACATAGAGCACAGCTAACTTCTTGTCTGCTTGCAGTTCTTACATCAACACCTGACCATGTAAATGTCATTTAGTGTAGGAGTTTTCTTATTATAATACAGACATTGTCAGTGATGATCAAAGAGGTCTAATTTTAGGAATATAAAAAAACAATAAAAAAAAAACAAACACCCAGTTAAAATTTTTTTTTAAAAAGATCTAGGGTTTGTTTGGAATTGATTTACTGAATAATTTGTCTTTTATATGTTGCTTTACAACAGTAACTTACGAAATTGGCCTTAACACACTCTAACTATTCACATATTGAAGAAAAACTCTACACATTGGACCAGATACACAAAGGATTGTTCCCATTACCAGTGCCGTTCTGCTTTAACCCCTTGACGCCGATTGATGCAAATTCACATCAACCCCCCCCCCCACTCCAAAATGCAACCAAAATAGTATCTACTTGAAAGAAAAACCGCAAATCAAAATTTTTTCTCCACAATTGGAAATTGATTCAGGCATTAAGGGGTTAAGACTTATTCACAAAAGATTTTGCGCCAAAAGACATACTCATAAAGTTCTGCATCCAAATGAACTTACTCTTGTTCTGCACCAGGGTTGTTAGTATTTCAGGCTTTTCACCACATTTGAGTATAGAGTCTGGTCCTTAATGAAAACTATAGAGTAAAAACCTCCAAATGATCTCGTCACAATTTGTTCTGCACAATCACAAACCAACTTTCATGTTTTTGCTTCTTCTAGAATTTTGAGTCCATGTCACTATCTATTAAAATCTGTCAAAATAGGCTCCAGCTATTAATATCATTCAAGAAGGTCTCAAGTGCATTCCATTAATGTCTGACTCTTAAAATGTTGTTGGTCAGGTGTGACTGAGTGTTGATAGGACTCTTTAGAAACATTAGTGCTGATGTTCTGTCCAGGGCTCACAGCTGGCAGCAGCGTCACATTACAGTTGAAGTCTGAACTGAGAGAGAACCTGCGCACAATTGCACACAGCTCAGCAACACAACTTCATTAACATCATGAGTCTGGCTCTGATGCTAAATAATGAAGTGTGTTCTACATTTGTTATAGTCATATTCCATGTTTACGAGGTGGGTTTTCATCTTTGAGTAGTTTAAATCTGAGATATGCCAATAACCCACCTGACCCACATAAATTGCAGTAAACTAACTGCATATTGTTAATTAGATGATTTTTGCAGCAAGACTCATCTGCATAAAACAAGCATGAGTTTGTGCAGTTTGGTTGAATACTCTCTAATTTCCATACATGCAAATGGAACAGGCACATCATGATGCTATTTACTTGGCAGCACACTTTTTTTAACCCTTAAAAAAAAAAAAAAAAAAAGATTCTACTGGTTTTACGCCTGAAAAAGTCATGAAATCCTCTTGTGGATTTGACTATTAGTGTGCACAACCCAATGTATGATAAATGTTTGGACTAATCTACAGTATCAGCTTGCATGTTGATCTATGTGTACGCAGCATAACATGCCTCTCTTGCAGTCAATGAGCTTTTCTTTTCACCTTTGCACAAGGTTATGGATGATTGGATCCTAACATTCCCCACGAGAATGTGGATTCTTCTTGTAAAACTGGATGTTAGGAAGAGGAGGGCTTTTCAGTATAAAAGCAGCCCACATAGAAGTCATGAACCAGGCGATGGGTTAAGTGATGATCTCCTTGACACCCTTACCCATTTAATCACATTCTGTAAGAGGGACCACATTTGATCTGATTTCCCCCATAATTCTGATTTTCTCTTCAGTTTCTAACTCTATTTCTGTGTTTTATTCAGCTCTGACTCTTTGATTCACACTCATGTTCTGCCTCAGAACTCTATCTTGCAGGCTGGAAAGGTCTCGTCCTGCATGGCGACAGTGCTGTTAGAGCCAAGAACGGTGATGCCGAGCTCCCTCTGTCTGTCCAGAGTCTGCTGGTACCACTCTTGCATTGACACCGACTCAAAGGTAGGGATCACTGTTACCTGGAGATGGAGGGAAAAGAAAAGACAGGAGCTTACTTTTAACTTTCACTATCTTAAGTATTCAGTTCCCATATGTACACACTAATAGAAGACCAGTTTTTCTGTTTTTTCCAAAAGTGATCCCAGTTGTTCTCCGAATTCATTCTTTTTTTTTCATCAGGTGCACTTGAACAACTATACCGTATCTATATTTTTCTGCTTTTGTCTCTCCTGCTGACATTGAATTTGTGATATTCTTACATTTTACTCTTTGCACATCTTGACTATCAAAAACATTGGAATATGTCTTACCTTTGTTGGTTTGTGCTTGTTTTAGTTTTTTTTTTTTAACCACATTAGTATGTGTCCATTGCAATTGTAACATAATTATTTTTGAAATATATTTTTTTATGAGTTACGCAGACTATCATTTGGATAGATACTATGTGTAATATACATCAGTTTACCTAATCTGTTTACTATCTATTATTTACATTATTAGGACTCAAACAGATGTAACCTTATCAATAAGGAAACAAAAGTAATGTGTTGTGTTGTATAAAAGTGAGATGGAGGTGGGATTTAATAGGTTTTCTTCTTTCCGCTCTGTTTTGAATAGTACATATTGAATAAATTTTGTTATTACTAGTGTACATTGCAATTGGTATAATTGTCTTGATCACCTTTATTTATTAATGTATTTATTCTGCTATTACTATGATTGTATTTTTACAAATCTAGCTGCTACATATCTAACAAAGTAATTTTGACTTCTGTTGCTGTTTTACTACTGCGAAGAAAAACTGAATCTCCTTGTTTTGGTGATCATGTATGTTGGGTCACAGTGCTGCAAAAATACCAACCATCCTGTTTGTTCATGCGCATTAGTGTTTGTCGTCATTCATATCTTGTGTTGTTAAAACAAAGGGCATAACTAATTTGTTACATGAAGAAGTTGTGTGTTTATTTTATTCTAGTGATGGACCTAGTAATTTACTGATTAAATGCCCTTTTGAGAAAACTAACATCAGTCAACGATTGTTTCATGAAGCTGGTAAATAAAGACAATAACAGTTTCATCTGCATATTTTTGCTCTTCGCACATAGGAACTCTTAGAAAACATGCTTGCATCTGCTGATAAATGCTTTTGTTTACTGTTTAGTCTGAAAGATTTGCTGTTGTATCTGTTTTTTCTGCTTTTCTCTCTCTCTCTCAATTACTCTGCCATGCCTCCCAATCAGCCTGATTCCATCCACCTGTGAGTCACAGCTGTGGCTCATCAGGTGGGGACTATATATTCATATCTCTGCTCTGTGTTCTCTGCCAAATTGTTCCTCTGTTTTCAGCTTTTCCTGTGTGCCGATTCCATTCCTGAACCTGTTCTGCCTACGACCTGCCCTGTCTGCCACCTGGTTCTGACCCTGTTCTGACTCTGACCACATCTCCTTGCCAGTCGTCTGGTTGTCCTGCCTGCCCTTCATTTGGACCACATCTCCGTCGGCTCCCCGGTAATCCGACCTACCTTCCGACCCTGACCACGTCTTCTGTCTCTGCCTACGCTGGATTTCCTGGTTCTTGACCCCTCACCTGTCCCCGACTCCCTGCTTGGTTGCCCCTCGGTTCGACTGAGATGTTGAACCCCCTCCTCGGAATTTGCCTTCGTGGTGAGACTACACCTCACAGTGACGGAAGGGATTCCGTACTGAAATTCAGGGCTGAGACTTTTGAACTGTTTGATCTGAAACATTAAAACTCATTGTAAACCTAGTTCCAGCTCTTTGGTCGTGCATTTGGGTTCTAATACCGCCCATTATATTTGCAGCAATTTAAGAGGAATGGATTACAAAAATGCAATATAACATTTCTTAAGATTTTTGTTTCAGTAGTGCATTAATGTCACTATGTCATACCCTAGACTTTTACACCCCCAGTAAAAGGATACCATAGGTCATTCTTTCCCACAGCTATCAGACTATATGACAGTTCCCAATGACAACCCGCAACACATCATGTGCAATTATACTGTAAATATGTAAATAATATCTATGTATGTACAGTGCAAGTAATATAAATAACATATTTTCTCTTTATATTTCATATGTCATGCTTGTGTTTCTGGTACATTTGTTTATTTTTTGTATACTTTACTACTGTTAACACTGAAATTTCCCCCATGATGGTATCAATGAAATCATATCTCATCTTATCCTATAGTTATTATATTAAGGGCTTAAATAAATTCTCACTGCTATTTTTGCTACTAGTATTATCAATTTAATGTGTGAATCTGTGCTTGTACCTGCATAGTTTCAGGCCAGGATTTCTTGCCATCCAGTAATGCATCCAGCGTCTGCCTCATAAGCTCCTCCCTCTCAGGACTGTCACCACTGATGATATAACAGGAAGAGCGAACACACCTGAAGAAGTCCACACTGACTGTAGGAGAGGATGCTCCAGAAGGAATATAGGCGAGATCCACATAAACAGCGAGTTCATCAACGGAGGTAGCCTTAGAGCCTGTGGTAGAAGACACACAGATATGAACACACCAAAAAACAAAAAACAAAGAATTTACTGGCAAGGACAGAAAATTAAATTAAAGTATAAAAAAAATGAATCTCAGACCTGGGTTGGGTGAGGATTTTGATGGTGCCGTGCGGGGGCTGGAGGAAGTTGTACGTGTTGAAGAAACATTCTCCTTGGACCCCTTTATGGGTCCACTTTGGTTCCCTGTTCTGGCTTTTCCTGGACCTGATCTTGAAGAGCCCTCAACAATCTGACAAACAAAAATATTCACAAAAATGTAATTAATAAACACACATACACTCCGTTCATTATTAGACTATGTTCACACTGCAACCCTTTGTGCTCAGTTTAGATTTATTGGTCAGTATTTGTTAGCATGAAATGGTCCTTGATGACATTCATTTATGAAAGAGCGATAACAAAACCATTACAAACAGAATGTGATCATGTGGGAGTTGACATGCAAGATCTGACCATGAAGGCTCAGTTTATTGAAACCTTTAAAGCCCAGTGCGCATCACTGATTTATTATGAGACCAACTGCAACTTCGATCTACTAATACATCCATCTGAACCTGGTCTGCATCATTCTGATGACTGTACAGTTCAAACCAATGAACTGAGACAAGACATGGCAACTGACAACTCTGTACTTCCATTCTAACTACCTGTTTTTGAGATGTTTTGTAGCAGAACAGACTTTGGAGCATCTTAAAATATAAATGAGGACAGTGATAGTAGAGCTGCATATCTGGTACAGAAGAAAATCCATAATTTCCCTGAAGTGTTCTATTGTTTAAAAGAATTGGTGTCACCTCTAATGAGAAGAAAAAACCCTGCCAAGCCAGGATTTAATGCTAAACTTAGAAGTAGTTCAGCTGTAGCCCATAAATACAGGCAAAAGCATAGTCTATAGAGCAAAATTCTGAAGATTTAATCAACTGAATCGCTGGCAACAGCATCAGCCGGATTGGGTCAAGCTAAGATGGTCCATTTCACATAGCTGCATAATTCACCTGTAACATTCTAAATCAATTTCATCTTATTGTCTTTGGTCTGAACTGGGCTTAACAACACTGTGGCTTTTCATTGGCATAGATGTCTTACATGTTCCTATTCACTGAGGAACTGTCCAGTGCAGAATTAAGATTGTTGTCTCGATAGTGAATGAAAAGTCACAATTATTTAAATATGACTGTTCAGAAGGAAGTCACATTGCTGAAAATCTGACCTGTTCCTGATTTAGGACCACATGTGGAAGAGGTCCAAATCAGACTGTAAGCAAAAGGCCTCCTTCACCCTGAAGTTTGAGTATAACATTGGATTTCATAGCCCCTGAAACAGAATTCAAATCATATAATGCTGAAGACTCACCGCTGGTGACTTCTTTACACGCATGCTGCTGGTTTTTGCTCTTTTCCCATGAGCATCAGAGTCAGACTGAGGAACAGGCATGGAGGTGTCAGGATGTGGGGGTAGGGGTGGACTGTCCCTGAGGGGAGCTGGTAGAGGGTCTGGGGGTAGAGTTTGACTGGATCGGAGATTGTGGGGGGAGTTACTTGGCTCACTACAGGACTCATCCTCATCTGAGTCCAGAATGCCATCTGCTGTGGTGGACGGGCAGTCCTCGGTGCAGACGGGGGCGTTTGATTCGCTGGGTGACACATCCTTGAGGTTGTTATTGTTGTTGCTGTGATGTTGGGAACAGAGGCCCGCTCTGGAGGGCTCACTGGCAGCTGAGGTGGCATCAGTAGGTTTGAAATGCTTGAACTCACAGGGAGAAACCAGACACAGGTCCACATCGTGAGGAGAGGTTTCAAAATGAAGCGTGTTAGGAGGACGTCCCATCTCTGAACCCTGGCCTAAAGATCTAGGAGGCTTCTTGATTTGTAAAGACATTCCCACAAAATGACCTCCGTTTGAGTGGGAGTGATGAACACTGTCATCACCCTCTCTCTGGCTCACAGTGGTTGGGCCCTGCTCGAAGGACATGGATAATGACTCGTCTACCTCTGTGGACTGAGGCGAGCTCACCTCTGCTGGCATAGAGTGTGTAGTGGTGGTGGTAGCCACAGACGGAGAGGGGTCTGAAGATCCATCTTTGAATGTACCCAAAGAGAGGAAGCTTAGGTGCTTCTCTTTAGGGTTTGTGTGGCTCTCTGTGGCGCCTCTGGCCTGGCATAGCTGGGCATCATTTTGCCTGGATGAGCCATTTGTCTCATCATTTGACTCCAGATTAGCCATCTGTAACCTGCTAAGTGTTGCCCTGTTGCACCACACATCATCTGGGGAAAGACAGTAGGGAGTGTGACCTGCACTGTTGGGCCGAGAGTCAGGAGATCCAGGCTCCACCGTCCCCTCTGAGACGCTGAGAGGGGCATGGTTCTCCGGTGAAGTTCGAGAGGGAGGGCTGTTTCTTAAAGCTCCGTCTAGTAGAGTATATTCAGTTGGAGTCAGGTCTTGTTGAACTGTTTGTTCATTCTTTAGAGGAGATGGAAATCCAACAACCTTTGCAGGTTTGGCAGCACTTCTAGCCTGGTCTTCAGACCTTGTTTCCAAGTCTGGTTCCTGTTTCTCTGTGTTCTCTTGCACTCCATCATCATGACTCTCCTCTTTAAACATCCCTGTGGCACCTCCTGCTTCTCCCTTTGCCGTTTCAGCAGCACCAGTACTTCTATCTTTGCTCAAACTTGTGAGTTTCTTTTCACTTCCTGACTCACTGCTTTTCTGCTCTCCTTTATCTGCCGTTTCCACCTGTGCCTCTTCTCTTTTACTTTCTTCCCGTAGCCTCAGAAAGTCAGCTGTCATGTCCTCGGGGGTAGATATTTTGGAGCAGCAGGGGTTCTCTTCAGGTTCTTTTTCCAGATTTTCCCTCTTTTGCTCCTCTGACTTTGGGATTTCTGACACAATCGCAGCGTTTGGTTTTGTTGAGTTATTTGACAGTTCACTGCTTCCATCTGCCTTCTTGCCACCGTTACTTTCCTTACCCAGTGATTTGCTTGTTTTCTTTGCCCCTGATTTAGAGTCATTTTTTGCTTCCTTTTTAAGCTTTGTTTTATTTTCAGTCTTTGGTTTGGAAGGAAGAACATCCTTTTTTCCCATAACACCATTTTCTTCCTTATTTCCTGTGTTTTCCTCCTTTTTATCATCTTTCTTTTTACCTTTCTTTGAAATATTCTTATCTGTTGAAACTGGTTTTTGCTTTACACCAGTGTCTTTAATTTTGCTCTTCTCTGTACTAACTCCATTTAATACTTTTATTTTTTCCTTCGCTTCTTTTGTCTCCTCTTTAACTCCCCGCTCTTTCCCCTGTTTTCGTGATGTCTCCTTCCCTGGTGACTTACCACTGTCCTGGCTCTCTGTCCTTTGGGTTTTTCTTTCCTCCCCCAGCCTCTCCAGTTCCCCTGTAGTCACGGTTGGCTTCTGGAGAAATGCCAAACCCTTCAGCTTCTCCAGTCCCTGCAGAAGCTTTGCTTGAGGTGTAACTCCAGGGAACAGCACCCTGACTACCTTCTCCTGGGGACAGGCCGGGTGCCAAACAAGCAGGACAGACACTGAGGCGAGGGCTGTGAGAGGGAGAGACTGGGATTTACCAGCTGATGGCACAGCATCAGGCCAGTTTTGCATGAGCGTCTGGTACTCTTGGCTGTTTTTGCCTGGTGTTAGAATGTATAAATCCAGCTGCCCTACTCCCATCTTCTGAAAAAGGGTTATGGGCTCAATTGGGACCCCCTGAGGCCGAAACATTGGCTGTGGTTTGATGTCTAACTTCTTTAGCAAATGCAGTGTCAGGGCTGCCTGATTTGTACTCTTGAGTACATTGTCCATACCTATGAGAGAACAACAAAATGAAACCTGTATTTAGGAGACAGGAGTCAGTGACATTACTAATAATGGTGTTACATAAACCACTGATACAGTCAATGTTTCCAAACCATAAATTCATACTAACACTTATACATATTAATTATTGTTATAGTGTTAAAACTCTTTGTTCTGCTTTTGACAGGTTTAGGACATAAAATGAGACTTTGGAAACAAAATTATTAAACTTTTTTATGCAAATGTTGACACTGACAGCCTTTGGTTATGGACACAGAAATAATTAAACTGTGGCTTGGTTTAATATTGAAAACGTCAGAGAGACATGATGTGAATATGATTCATAATGTGTTCCTAAGCAGGGACAGATCTTCCTGAATAATCAAATATCCACAAAATGCAACCCGATAAGCTGCAAAATCAATAGCAGGTGTAATTATAACAAAACAAATGCCACTGATATTAGTACGAGGTCTAATATTATGGTAGTTTATTCACATTCAGATTAGTTTTAGATAGTTTTAAGAGTGCATAAGTAGTTTTAGTTTTATTTGTATTTAGGTATTTTTCAGATCCAGTGAGGGCAATAACTCAAACACTGAGTAAATAACTGAGAAAATGACCAAAAAAAGATTACTACAACTTCCAGGATGTGTTTTCATTAAGTGTAATCAATAGTTCCAGTTTACCACTACCAAAGATATTTAGACTGGATAAAGGATTCCAATCTTTAGATGTAAATATTCACACATCTGAGGTTTTTGAAGGGAGACCAAAATATGGTCTGTTTGAATTGAATGGACACTATGGACATTATAGACATTATGGACACTATAGACACTATGTACACTGTAGACACTATGGACACTATAGACACTATGGATACTATAGACACTATGGACATTATGGACACTATGTACACTGTAGACACTATGGACACTGGACACCATGGACACTGGACACCATAGACAGTATGGACACTATAGACACTAGACCAGGGGTGGGCAATCCTGGTCCTCGAGGGCCGGTATCCTGCATGTTTTAGATATGTCCCTCTTCCAACACACCTGGACCAGGATTGCCCACCCCTGCTATAGACACTATGGGCATTATAGACACTATAGACACTATGGACAGTATGTACATTATAGACACTATGGACACTATGGGTAAAATGTTTCAGTTCACTGAATAAACAACAATTTTTCTGAAAACCTTTGCTTCCAACTCATCAGTAGGCCAATAAAACACAGTACAATGACACCTGATAAGATCTAACATTAATAAAATGACCTTTTAGTGAAACCAGTGACAGTTTGTGGTGTTGGTGAAGGTCGTTTACAGCAGCTCTACAGTCTGCCATGAAGCTGAAACATGGATCAAATACACAAGCATTGTTATATCGCTTTTCTTTATATCACCAAAGCTAACTTAGACACCAAATTCAAATAACTGAATCCAGCAAGAAAAATGTCACTAATCTCTCTGATCACAGCTTCAAAATCAGCTCTGCAGAACCACAGGATTACAACGATGTCAGCGAACTGATACGACTGTCTCACAGTGATTCACATAATCGAAGCTTTAACTAATTAGTTGCTGGACGACCATTTCACTTTCATCAGCAGTGAAATGGGCCAGAATTGAATCTTCTGACATTAGTCTCAGTGTATTTGGCTTCACCTTGCCAGTACTTCAAGGATTACACTAGGTAGAAACAGTGTTCGACCTCTTCTCTATGGCAACAAGCTCATGGGTAATATAGTATTTAGAGTCCATGAATATTTTAAATGACACTCCTCTTACATAAGTTCTTTCAGTAGTTCATCACATCTGTTAGTACAGTAAATATTTAATTTGATTTGTTGATATTTTTTCTGGTAGGTGCAGCACATCAATAGCATGCATCTGTGTGACTGATTAACACAAAGAATCAAAGAGCATTTCATCTGTTCAATCATTCACTTAACTCACTCACTTAACTGTGCCACAGTTGAAAGATAATGCATAACTTACATGGCTGTTGTTCACTTTGCAACCTGCTGGGAGCATTAAAGAATACAACTCCAAGCTCTGGAGAGATAAGCCTTTTGGACAGGTCTTCTGTTGAGAAAAGGAGTACATAGAAAATATTAGACTTTAACCCTTTCATGCGTAGTGGTCTCTACAGTGGACAGTAATTCAAAGTTGTTCTCTTGTATATTCATGGATTTTGTTGTTTTAGTTCCATATCAGCCAACACAGTGGACACTTACGCATCATCCCCATACACTGTAATTCATTCCATTACTGTAACTTTACTGTTCTTGATAAACCTGATCTGCACTAATATGTTTTAGTGTGAATCACTTGTTAAATGTTAGACTGTAATTAACAGTTTTGGGTTTTTTTGGGGTTGTTTTTGTACGATATCTCCATGAAGGGAGTAATAACTAGTATTAGAATATGTTAAAATGTGAGAAAACATCTGATTAGCAACATTAAAAATCTTTTAATTTCATTGTTTTCATATCATTTCTGCTATTGGATTTTAAATACTTATTTCTTTGCTTCAAAAATTAAATGCATGGTGTAGCTGAGTAGACATTTTTGTAACTACATGAAAAAAAAAAATCGATCACATTGGCTTTTTTCATGCTTAAGGAGGAATAAAAACACTCAAGAAAACATCTTGACTAAAACTCTCATAATTACTGCATGAAAGGGTTAAACAGCTGCACAAAGACATACAAATGTCCTTTTAACACCATTAATATTATCCATCTTGTTGATGCAGAAACACTGTCACTATTACCACCTTTGACATCAGAGCTCAGCTCCAACTCTGCCACTTTCCTCTCCAGGAAGGCGTTGACCCCCGGGAGGTTTTCTGTCCCAATGTGTGTCAACAAAATCGCATCCACTCGGTCAAGATGGCGGACGAGCTTCCAGAAACAAGCCTGTGAGTCTGAACCTCCATCCACCAGCATGGTAAACCCATTAACGGCAAAAAAGGCACAGTCACCACGGCCTGCCGGAAACACGTAGCAGCAGGGGCGGGACAGCTTGAGGAAACCCACTGTGGTTGGAGGAGGCAGGAGGTCGAAGGGGGATGGAGGGCAAATGGTACCAGAGATAAGGGAGGTGAATTCCCCCAGGGCCTCCATGGCGGGCAGCACCTCTGGTGGATTGATGTGGAGTGTGAAAGGACCCGCCAGAGGCTGGTTTCCCAAGAGGGTCGTCTTCCACTGGCCGATGTTCGCACAGCTCAGCGTCAGATTCAGCTTGGAGGCAGAGCACTCTTGATCTGTGAACTAAAGACAGAATATTTCCTCATATATCTTATATGTTATTATAGATCATTCATTTATCAGACAGGGGTAGTTGTTTGTTTACCTGCTTGACGAGTTTCAGCTACTTCCTGTAGCCTTCATCAGAAGTGTCCACTGACACTGGTAGGCTATCGAGATACGGAAACGCACGCCAAGAACAATAAACTGGGATGACGGCACATACACTTTGTCACACACCTGGGATGTGGTCCTGGGAAAGACATCAGACAGCAGGGGGCGTAAACCCTCCCTGCTGTCTGACCAACCCACCTGAGCAGCCGATAACACACGTCACAGTAACATCATGTGACGCTTCTGATGAAGGCTACAGGAAGTAGCTGAAACTAGTAAAGCAGGTAAACAAACAATTGCACCTGTCTGATAAACAAATGATCTGTAATAACTGTAAGTGAAAGACAGTATGAACCTATACCATATCTTATATATTGTTTCCTTCTGTGTATAATGGTTTGTACATTTCAGTAGTTTAGTTTCAGACCTAAATATACTATAATCATCACATGTAGAGGTCACATGAAGAGAAACCAGTCAGTTAGTTATAGAAGGGTCAAAACCCAGTGATGTCCCATCAGACAGCGGACTTTAATTGATTGGCATTCCAACATTTATTTCAATCGAATGTAGCTCCTTGTTTTGGATAATCCCTTATGGTCCAAATAAAGCAAAAATTAATCTAAATGTAAAAATGTGTTTTGACCCAGAAACAGTGGTGACGAAAGCCAACACAATCTTCATTTACTGGAGTGAAATACAGATACTTGGGGTTGAACTCTTTTCACACTGCAGTAAAAGTGGAAAAAGTACAAGCTGTGAAATGTACTTCAAGTGTAAATATAAAAAGTAAGGTTTGGAATGACATTTCTATCAGTTGTTTCTATGTAAACTGGTCTGAACCTCATATGACAAATCAATATAATGTGAGAACTGTTAAACCCCTCTGACTTAAAATAAAATAAAATGAAAACAATATAATGACCGTAATGAACATTAACATTTGCTAGAATATATGAATCATGTGAGTAAACAAACCCAAACCAATAGAATTCCTTTTCAGTGTTAGCTGTGTTCGGTGTCTTATAACTTTTATTGTGTGTGATATTCACAGATGGATGCAACAAGAGATCATTTCTTCTATGTTCCATCCATTTAGGTTGGAACAATTTGTTGAAATTTAGAGAATCCAAATAAGAAATTGACAGAAAAATGTATAATGTATTGACACTCCCTTAAAACTCTACTTCAGTGCAGTAATAAAGTACTTGCACTACTCTACTTCCCACTCCTGCCTTTCATGTGTAGGAGTAACAGCTATTAGGAAGTCACTGAGGGAAATCAGTTTGTGGCCCAGTAGTTCTGCAGTACCATCGTGCTGATTATTATAACTATCTGTCTAGCTAAAAGGAACTAGTTACTCAGAGTTACTGGTGAATATGTGTAGCTAAGGAAATATGCTGAAATGTTTGCTTTCAGTGGACTAACGTACCTGTTCTATCAGTATTTGTTTGAGCTGGCGTGGTGAGAGCAGTCCCCGGTGAAACAGCAGATCCCCAGTGTCCTCCACACTCTGACCAGCTAAGATCAACAGTTTATGAGCTGAGTCTTTGGACAGCAGAGCAAACACCTGATCAGGACAGAGGAAGATGGAGAAAACATACTGCATTTCAGCTCATTCTTCTATGATTAAAAGAAAAACACAAGCAGTGAAGGAAAAATGAACAGCTATAACCATGGCAGATATTCTGAATGTGCCTTTGGTCATCATAGCAGCTAGCCAATCAAGTCTCTTTTGCCTCACGCATCATCCTCACATACACGTATGTGTACACGTATGATGTAATATGGCTCCAAACAAGGTGTATTTTTGACCATTTTCAGTTTCTTTTCACTGAAAATGAAGGGGAATGTTTTGCAGTTTCTTTTAAATCATTTTTCTTACTGTGATTACTGATTTTGCTATGACACACAGCAAAATAGTATTCCTGAATTTTGCCCACATTTCAATGTGTGATATGTGCATCGTCATTAAAGCTTCAGGCTGTGCAAAATTCATACAGCAGGCTGAGGAATAGAAAGAGAAAGGCATGATGAAGATGAAAATGAAGATGTGCTGAATAATTGATATGTATCTGCTTTGTTTGTGCATTGAAGGAACATAATGAAAGGGAAAGAAAAAGTAAACATCATAAGGAGGAAGTGATGACAGTGTGATTATAGCCTCACCTCTGAAACAGCCTGTTCCTGAGATGGACTGATCAGTACTTGAGTGTCCAACACTCTGGTACTGTGGCGCAGACACTTCTGCCCTGAGGAGGCAGAAAGAGAAAAACAAAGCATAGAAAGATGGATGGACAGGCAGACAGTAGGAAGTGAACAAGTGGATGAAAAAAGTCACAGCTCAGAGGAACAATCTGACACATCCCAGCAGTGAGCGAAAGGCCAGAGGCAACTGGACAAAGTCTGAGAGAAAGGGAACTGGGATAACTGGGAGTGAGTGACGGACTCCCTGAGCAGATAAAAAAGAAGAAGAAGAGTGAGCTGAGTCGGAGGGACTGTCAGAGGACGACACGCCAAGTTTACTCAGTCTGCTGGAGAAATCCAGTGGAGGGGAGTGGATGAACGTCTGAGAATACAGAGGCGAACACGACCAAGTGGAAAACCGCCACCCACAGACAAATAGACGTTTCATTGTGTTTGGACGACACAAAGGGATGAAAAACAAAGGCCACAATTGAACAGCTACTGCACTGAGTCACATCTGTGTTCTAGTCTGATGTTCACTTGTTTTCCTGTTTTAACATTTGAGTAAAATCGTTAAACATAACTTTGAAATTTTATGGTAAAGTACCTCTGATTTTGTTTTATTATTATTATTATTATTATTATTATTATTATTATTATTATTATCATTATTATTATTATTATTATTATTATTATT
>JAQQZY010000016.1:10713899-10730897 GCA_030068375.1 Ostorhinchus rueppellii | reverse complement strand
TAATAATAATAATAATAATAATAGTAATAATAATAATAATAATAATAATAATAATAATAATAATAATAATAATAATGAATTAAGTTCAAACTTGTCTATGGCCAATGCTCCTGACTATAATAGTGCACAAAGAAAAGGGATGTGCACAGTTCTGTCCTTTATTTTATTATATTTCATATTTTTTTTGTTTATTGTAATTACTATCAAGATGAGATATATTTTCCACTTTTATACATCCTATCATCAGATAATTTTATTATAAAAAAATTTCATTGTCCCCTAAAAATCACAAAATAGCCACTTTTGGAAATCGAAAAATCTGTTTAAAGAAATAAATAAATAAGATCTTGTTTCTTTTTTCCAGTTGTTGTAGTTACCCACTTCTTCCACAGGGGGCAGCAGCAGGTAAATTGCCAGTACTTTCAAACCCGGAAGCTGAAGACACTGGACCGGAAGCTGGGTCGTGTGTTAGCTTTACGGTGTTTAATATCCTTCAGACTGAGCGCAATTTTTTTCTTTTTTACGTCGGGATTCTGTATAATAAACAATGTCCGAAAGAAAAGTATTGAATGTAAGTACATGGGTGACAACGTTGCATGTGCTTTGAAACAGACTTTAAAATAGACTGACGCCTTTGAAGCTAACAAAACAGCACGTACCAAATAAATAGTTATCTGGGGAATAATAACGTGATGACTTTAGACAGTCAAAATTAATGTTTTCTTTGTTTTCCTTAAACCAGCAAAAGTTGCTCATCAAAAGTTACTGCCTTTCAGTTATTCCTCTCTCTCACCACAAGTGTTTTCTCCTTACAGAAATACTATCCCCCGGATTTTGATCCATCTAAAATCCCAAAACTTAAACTCCCCAAAGACCGACAGTATGTGGTCAGATTGATGGCTCCGTTCAATATGAGGTATGTTTATCCGATCTGTGTCTCATTTTGTGTTGCAGTACTGTTCTTAATCTTGTTTTATTTACACAACTGCGTAACTGTTGCAGAGTGGTGATTGTAACAACAAAACAACACTGGCATTCAGATACAGTAAATATGTGAAATAAACGTACTTAAATGACTTACGCAAACTTAAATGCTCTAACATGTTGTAACAAACGTGTTGGACATGTACTGAAACAAACTTGTCTCGCTACACCCCAACTGTAGTGCAAGAAGTCTCATATTCTTTGCTGAGAAGGGTTAAGACATGCTAAGTGAGTTTTGTTATTTACATATTTTCTGTATATTGCGGTTACATCTTGATACAGAGAATGAAAAATTAATGTTTGTTCACTATGACATTGTGTAAACAAAAAACTTAATACTTTACATTACGTTTTCTTGTAGTGTGACAAAACTGAACATGTAACAAAGACTTATAAATGTTGTTCCTTTATTTAGAGTTTAATTAAAGTGAGGTCAAGCTCTCACAGTAATAGCATTCCCTTGCAGTGATTTCTTCTCAAATAAGCTATCAAACTGTTATAAGTACTACTGAATGTCCCCCAACACACCTCACAAGTACTTTAATATTTTTATGAATAAGACATATGTTGCCATTATCAGTGTCTGTGGTTGTTTGCAGATGTAAAACATGTGGCGAGTACATCTATAAGGGAAAGAAGTTCAATGCCCGCAAAGAGACAGTTCAAAATGAACTATACATGGGGCTTCCCATCTTCCGTTTCTACATCAAATGTACTCGTTGTCTTGCTGAGATCACATTTAAGGTGAGAATAAATTATTTTTCACAGTGATACTGATTAAGATGGATGTATACTATCTGTTGAAAGAATCATCTTAAATGACATAATGCATAGATTAATTTTCTCACCCATGTCTGATATTCTGACCTTAGACAGATCCAGAGAACACGGACTATGCCATGGAACATGGTGCCACCAGAAACTTCCAGGCAGAGAAACTTATTGAGGAGGAGGAGAAAAGAATCCAGCAGGAGAGGGAAGAAGAAGAACTGAATAACCCTATGAAGGTCAGTGTGTAAACGTGTAATTGTGCAGTATCCAGGTAACAGAAAGGTGGAGCTGATGGCTTATGAATCTACTGTTCTATAAGGTGTTGGAGAACAGAACGCGAGACTCCAAAATGGAGATGGAGGTTCTGGAGAACCTCCAGGAGCTGAAGGAACTGAACCAGAGGCAAGCACTGGTGGACTATGAAGGAATGATCGGCCAGTATAGAGAAATGGAGAAGAAAGAGAGGGAGAGACAGAAAGAAGAGGATGAGCGTGAGACAAAGTAAGTCCTTGCATTATGTACAGATGCTTCACCGTACAGTATTTTTGGAACAGTAATATGGATTAATTCTGTAGAAGTTTCTTAAAATGTAATACTACTGATGACCATTAGATGCTGCTCTAAAACCCTGGTTCCCATGTACATTAGTTGAACTCATAAAAATACCAACTCAGTATTTTTTTCATGAGTCATTCTGGTTACATTGGTTATATTTGGAACCTCTAATGAATGATATGGCCCATCTTACATTTTTTATTCCATTATTTAGATTTGCCGTGTCGCACCACTGTACCACCACTACCCTAATGATCTAATTAACTTGGATGCATTTGCAACAACACAACTGCGTAACATCTGTTTCCACTGACCCACAATTGTCTGAGACTTAATTTTTGCCCGTTTGCCTGAATAAATGATGGTTTTCATGTTCATTCTTGTAGCTGTTCTTAAAACTGTGACTACAAGAAATTCTCTAAATTGAACCTAAATGTCTGTTTTTTTTCTTATAGGGAAATGTTGGATCGTGCCCTTGTGAAAAGACTCAGAGATTCTGATTCTGATTCAGAGGAGGAGAGCTGCAGCAGCGCACAGTCCAAGACATCAAGCATGGACAAACCAACCGATATCCTCACTACTGACAAGTCTGCAGCAGCACAAGTAAGCATGAGCACACACGTTAAAAGGACTGAACATATTTTACAAACTGAGAGAAGGAAGTGTTTTTCTCAAACATTGTGAAATTCCTCTGATTTGAGAGTCATTTAATGTCAATCCATTTAAGAAACTACAGGAAGCTTTTATCAACTAACAATATTTTTCTGTTAATGTGGAGGAAAATACAAGAAATTGAACACCAGAAAAACCTTTGTTTCAATTGTATTTTGTATATTTTAAATGTGTGTGCACAATAGTAGATTTAAAGTAAAACACCACCACTAACATTTAAATCAGCTTGACTTAAAGACACAAATACAGTGGAAACAGTTTTTAGTGATAGTCTATACCGATCATTATCAGCAGATGATTTTTAGAACCAAACTATTAAATATGTCATTGGACTCTGTATCTGACATGATCTGTTTTACTAGTGATAATTAGACTAATTTACTTTAACTGCTTTATTGTTTGTTTTTAGATATTTCAGTACATAGTTATGTTGTTATTGGGGAGCAACGGTACAAGTATCGCAGTTTTTGGGCCACAGTTTTGGTTTGGTTTTGGTACATGTTTTGTGTGTAAAGACAATTTTTTTTTTGTCTCCCAAAATTACATTTTTATTTGGCTGGTCAACAAAGACTGAATTTCACAGTACTAACAAATTGTATCACTGTACTGAATAAAATCTCTTTTTGTAAGTCGCTTTGGATAAAAGCGTCTGCCAAATGCATAAATGTAATGTAATGTAATGTAAAATAACACTTTCTGTACTGAATAATAAAACACTTTCTTATTCCTCAACTACTTGTATACAGTCGTATAAAACAGGCGTGTGCACACATAGGGCCAAAAGCGTGCTTGAGCCCCTGCCCTTTATGCCTCGTTGAAAAAAGTGCCCATTTTATTTTTGAAAAATAAATAAATTCCTGTTCTGCATCGGGATGTAAAAGAAAATGGGGGTAGAAAAACGCCACGGTTATCTACTGTATGCATTTCCTTGTTATAGCATGTCACAGTATTGTATGTGTGTTGAGTCTAAAGCTGCTTCTCTGTCCGCTGTCTTTCACTGAGGGGTGGGACTTCCCCACGCTGCACGTTCACATGCATGTCAAGGGAGAGGGCTTTCGCCTGCCTGGACAGGCACACACACTCAGTGGCCTGTAAAGTGGCCTATGCAAATTCAATTGCAAAATTGAAAACCCATGGTCCACAAGAGCAGATTGTCCCAAGGAGGGGGGATTGAATGCCTCAGTATTTTCCAGAGTACTGTTCCATCCCTAGTTGTTGTACATGTTGTTGCAAGAAGAAATTCACAATATCACTGACTTGGAATTAAAACTCATATTTATGGCCCAGCTTAGCAGACTCACAGACACACGGTGCTCTCATTGTTTTAAAATTTCTTAAAAAGGATGTACAAACTGTAGAACTGTTCTGTCACTTACATCAGCATCAGTTTACCAGATGAAAGCAGACATGACTGATTCTATCCCAGGCTTTTTGGTTCTAATACAGTGAGCAGTTCTGTGTCCCACTGATCTACATCTCTACTGACATTTCACCATTTATTCCACCATTCACAGATCATTCTGTATTTCTAAATGAAGAGGTGTATGCTTCCTGTAGTACTACTAGTAGTAGTAGTCGTCTCTATAGCTGCATTTCCAGTAAAAATTTTCACTTTGCGAGACCACTCCTCTTTATAACATAAGGTATGATGTCCAGTGTATCCTGGGATTTTATGTTAGAACTTTTCTCTGTAATATCATCTAAACAAGCACAGTCGACACTTTCCTGTATCTTGTCCCTTCTGCTGTTGACTTTCTGTACTCCGTCTTGAGTTTTGTCACCAGAATCACGTGGATGTAAACAAACTAGTGGAAACTGATAATTCTAGTTCTTGCAATTATATTATACATTTTTATTATATTGTCACAAGGCTTTATTGTGTACAAGAATGTTACAAACTTGCAAATCCAGTATAACTGTAGTGTATTTATATTGATTGAAGAAGGACGAAGTAAAAGTAAAAAATAAACAATATCTTAAGGTGATTGTGCTGCAATTATTCAGTTTTTTAAAAATGTTTTTTTGTTTTTGTTTGTTTTACAGGGAGCCACAGCTGGAGGAGTGAAGAGAGCCAAAACTGAGAGCTGGGAGAGGAGTGTGGGAACACTGAGTGGTCGGGGGGCACTAGGATCCCTGGTTGTACGAAAGAAACCAGCGGCAGCAACAGCAGCTTCAAGCAAACCAAAAGAAGGTGCAGAGCCCGTTACTCCCACCTCACACACAGGTAACGTGTCAGTACATCTTAAACTGTATTTCCACTACGTCCTACCGGCTTGACTCAACTCGGGTAACCAGGTACTACTCGTGGAGACCGTTTCCATTACAGGATACTACTGACTATCGAGTACCAGAGGTGGTTATTCAAAGTCAAAGTCCTGCCATGTATTGGTTCCAACCTGTTCACTGAACACAGGTGATTCCACTTATTATCCCTTCTACTTGGATGAGGAGTTGTGCTCATCAAAATGGGCTGGTTCAGTGAACAGGTTGGAACCAATACATGGCAGGACTTTGACTTGATGAACCTGGGATCACCCATCTCTGTAGAGTACCTGGTCGTCATAGCAATGATGTGTATAACTTCCGTGATGTATGCTCAGAAAGTTGCTGATAAACTTGCTCATTGCGTGTTGTCCCGTCAAGGTCACACTGAATCTTTTCATCAGCCACCAAGGACAGAAATGTCTGAACGTCCTCAGCTGACCCTGGTATCGTTTTTACGGGCTCTCATCACAGATTAGCCTATAGGTATATTTACTGTAAACATCCAAATCTGTTTGGTTTTTTTTGTTTTTTTAATTGCAGGTCACACATCGATGATGCAATGACACTGATACAACTCTCTGACCAATCAGTGGTCTGCAGTGTTTACACGTGACATTTTAGTATCTCTTCACCGATTTTGGAACCTTGGCTGAGCTAAACTGAACTAAACAAATACTGCCGGACAGATTCCAGGTTCTTTTACGTAATGGAAACGCGAAAAGGCTGACCTGAGTCAAGCCGGTACCACGTAGTGGAAATGCAGCATTAGACTTTAGGATGTTTTAAAGACTTACAATGTAGAAATCTTCCCCAGATATCGTGTTCTTAACTTGTTTGTCTTTTAAACATATTCTTCTTGTCATTCCCTTCAGCAAATATGGCATATTTAATGTGTGTCTATAAATACCCTGTATCTTGTTTTGCAGATTCAAAGGCGTCGGGGTCTGATTCAGGAGCTTCAAGGCCCATTATTACACAAAATGGGTCATCATCTCTCAGCCTGTTGGGGGCGTATTCAGACAGTGACAGTAATGAAAGTGAATGAGCAGTATGCGATGTATGTATCTTTCACTTTTGCTGTGCAAAAACCTAAATTAATTTTGTAGGTAAACACGATTTGAATCAGGAAACCCATAAAGAACAAATACAGTGTTGTGAGAACTCATTGTATCTTGTATACTCAGATCCAGTGAACTGACATCCTTCTGTAAACTGGAGTATTTTCCCCCGTAACAAGAGTTTATTTTTGTCTTCATTAAAGTCTGTTTTACTTCAGCTTCAATGTGTTGGCATCATCTTACCTTTTATCTGAAATGTGTTAATGTCACCAATGTTAATAAAAAGAGTTGTTCTAATTGTTTTCCGTGCATCCCCCTTTACACCAACACATATATTTATACAGAACCAAAAAATACTATTTTACTCCGTGTTATTTTTGAGCTGGGAGATTGATTTTGTTGATGTTTATGATGTTTGTAGTTGTCATGTTTTGTCACCAACCAATTTTCAGCTTGATTCATAAGAAACAGACTAATGCCAAAACTACTTAACCCTTTCATGCACAGTGGTCTCTATAGTGGACAGTTATTCTACAGCTGTTCTCTTGTATATTCATGGGTTTTGTTGTTTTAGTTCCATATCAGCCAACAAAGTGGACACTTATGCATCATGTCATACACAGACATTCACACCATTACTGTAACTTTATTGTTCTTGATAAACCTGATCTGCACTAACATGTTTGAGTGTAAATCATTTGCTAGTTGTTATTAGACTGTAATGAACAGTTTTCTTAAGATTTTTTTTTTTTTTGCATATTATCTCCATGAAGTGAGTAATACCTAGTATTGGAGTATATAAAAATTTGAGGAAAAAAAATCTGATTAATTGCTGATTAACTTTAAAAAAAAAAAAAAAAAACTTCGCACAGTTTATCACTTTCATATATTGAATTTTAAATACACGTTTCTTTGCTTCAAAAATTAAACAAATGGTGTCCACATGACTGGACATTTTTGTAACTTCATATAGGTTCATTAACAAATTTCGATCACATTGTTTTTTTGTTATTTTTTTGTTTTTTTCATTCCTAAAGAGGAATTAAAACATTCAGGGAAAAAAAAAAAATCTTGATTAAGGTCCTTATAATTCATGGATCAAATGGTTAAATACATTCTCATGATTTACAACCACCATACAATCCATGGTTTATGCAAAAGAAACAGCATAAATTCAAATAATGCAACTAAAAATATGAGATACTAAGTGAAAATCAAGTGTACTAAAAAAAAATAGACCATCATCAAAGACCAGCTTATCAAAGTTGCAGTGTGTTATTTAATATTAAGTTTATTCAAAGAGTCAAAAGAAATGCATTTGTTTACTTATGTCTAAATATAGTATGTGCTTACTAGGTTTAATTATAGTTATCACTGTGAATCTGGAGCTTTTATGCCGACTCAGTGAAAAAAAGAAATCCTGTCATTCCCCTTTAATCCGCCGAGCCGAGTGTTGTGTCGGAGACAGTCTGGTCCGTGTCTGGTCCGGTTGACCACCAACACTAGCCCACTGACCTGCTTGGCTCAGAGGCGGGACATATGTCTCAGGTGACGATGTATTTTTAGGTCGGATAGTGTTCAAACGAAACGCTGGATGGTAACCAGAAGGACATAACTGGAACTGGAAGCCGTCAATGTAAAGAAAGAGGGTGAGTGCGGAGAAGTAGCTAACGTTAGCCTTCAACTAACTGTTAGCTTCGAGTATCCAGCTAACTTAGCTTTGTCAGTCACACACACTCAAATGAGCTATCTTATCGCTTTATCTAGCCGCTGTGTTGTAAATAATAAGCAACAAAGCAGAAAGCTGGTTCAGCCTTTTAATGTCGTGATAATAATATTTAAAAAATCCCCGTTGCCTGTATTATACGGACATGAACTAGTCATGGCTGAATATTATTAGTTAGCCTATTGCTAACTATTTACTGGCAGTGGTTCCCATCTGGCTAGCGTAATCAAACCCACACTTTTCCAAGGATGACCGGAAAAATCTTTTCACTAGACCTGTTGATTACACTAGTAAATGTCTGCAATGCCCATCTTCATGGAGTTGAAGTACTACATCTAATTTCATGCCGTTTACTTGGACCACAGTACTCTATTTAACACTAACCAGCTCAAAGTTGTGGTGTGAGGCTTCTATTGTGTCCATTTAACAGACCTGCTGGGACTTTCACTGAAACTTAGATACAGAGATTTTATAGCTTGGGCTCAGAACGATGTTATTAATGCCTTAAGTATAAATTGTTACATATGTTTTCTTTAGTTATTAGTAAGTTAGACATTTTACTTTCATTAAATATATTTGATATTGGTTAAAGATCTTAAATGGTTGCAACATCTTAAAAGCTCACTGAGCACAAAAAAACTAACATGCAAGACATTTGTTATCATAAACAGGATTGAAATGAAAATGACTACAGTAAATATAAAGTGTTGTTCATTTTATATCTGACTCAATGAGATAGAACAGCTCAGATCCTTGATTTGAGTAAATGTACTATACTCACTCTAAGAATACTCCAGCAGAAGTAAATGTCCAAGTTCTGTATTTACAAGCTTAAATAACATTATATTAATGTCATCAGCCTAATGCAATTTGTGCAAGTAGTAAATAAATGTAGTCATTGTGCACTAATCACAAACATTGGAAATCAGCACATTGGAAATCAGCAGATTTGGAGAGCCATGGTTTTTTGCTAGTGAAAGTGGAGGAAAAAGTGTAAACAAAACAGTAACATTTCAGACAAATGTGATGGAGAAGAGAGTAAAAGATTTGCCTCTGAGGTGCAGTGGAGCAGAAGTATAAAATCTAGTACAAGGTTATATAAGTACTAAGTACTTGGTTACATTTCATCCCTATTGACTCATCAAGCATCTTTGTGTTGAAAGATGATGTGCTACCATTTACCTCTTATTTCCCAGATCCATGGCAAAGTGGCTGAAGGACTACCTAAACTTTGGCAGCAGGCGTGATCCTCCACAGCCCCCCAGGCCCGATTACACTGAGAGTGAAATTTTGAGAGCATATAGGGCTCAGAAGGAGCTGGACTTTGAGGATCCATACCAGAACTCTGATAAGGAGCGTCAGAATGGTGGTTTCAGCCCCTGTAGTGCTACAGTGAGCCTTCCCTCATTCCCTGCTTTCGGTTCAGTGCTGCCTAATGGTGTGGAGGTGTGACATCCTTTTACATCCATGCATGACACCCTTCGGGTGCACACATGTTGTGACTGATAACTGCTTTGATCATTGAATCACTAGTGAAAGTGTCATGTTTATGTGTGCTACATTCCAGGTGAAGGTGGTATCTCCTAAACACAGATTAATCAAAGTAGACTCTCAGGAGTTTGGCCGTTGTAAAATCCCCTTGAGTCCTGTGACTGTTCAAGAAGAACCTGTAAGCATCTTTCTTCATTCACTTTATCACAGTTTTAAATACATGGAGAGAAGTATTATAAGCTATGCAGTATAGCTCATCATGTTGCCCCATATATTCTGTGTATGCTTCTTTCCATGTCAAGGTGGTACCTTCAGCACCAGCGGCGTCAGACACTGAGACAGACTACTCTGACCCATTTGATGCCAGGCCAGACCCCAGAGCTAGACCAAACTGGGAGCCCAAACCTGCACCACCAGAGTGCTGCAGCTACATGGAGCCATTTGAAGCCCAAAGGATCATTTCAGGTTAATAATAACTAACTCTCATTGGTCAGTTGTTGAGTAAATTCCCCTCTAGTCTTCAATAATATCAGAACTGGGCACTGGGTATGTGTGTGTCCATCAGTGAGAAAAATGTGATATACAGTCATGAAAAAATTTATTAGGCCATCAAAAGTAATCAAAATCAATGGTTATGAAATCATGTACTAACTTGTGTATTATGTGACTAAAACAGACAGAAAGGAAAACATGGAATGCCTAAAAGCATTGTTTTTGGCATTACAATATTGACGTAAGAATTTAAGTGATTTTGGTTATTATCAAGAAAACATGAAATCTAGCTGATATGTAGCCATTTTTCAAGTGGCTAGATAACGGCTCTTAAACCACACTCTTATGACCTATTTTATTATCATGATATTTGTACAAACAAATCTACCTTTAGTTGCACCAGGCATGAAGAAAACAAGGGCAGTCTAATATTTTTCTCCGTGACTGTATGTATCTCAATGCATTGCAAGTGATGGTATATGTTAAAGATGCATACAAACCAACCACCAATGTGATATAAGACTGCCTCCTAATGCAGAAAGAATATGATTCACTTCTACAGATAGTACATTTTTTGGTTCTAAACAGGACAGTAAATCATAAATTAACTAAAAACTTTAACTTTCCTTTTTCTTTCAACCATTGGACAATTTTCCTGATTTTTTCCTCTTTAAAGTCTCTGCCAAAGATCAACTCACTCCAGACCTGGAGCGCACCTTAAACCTCTTACAACCACTAGCACATTTATTACACAGCTAAGACTTGGTAGCAGCGTAAAGCTTTTTTTAAACTCACATGAGACATGGTTGGGAGGCTTTGTGAGAATTGTTCACTGATGACAGCAGGGATGAGAGACTCTCTGGAGAAACAGTTTAGAGAGGACAAATCAATCTGCTGGTAAATATTAAATAGCTGTTCACAAATTATTGATTGCCTTTATAAATAACAAAGGCTTAGGGCTTCTGCTGGTACTTTTATGTAAAGCTGTTTTATGAATGATGCAAAAATGTTGGAGCCATTGCATCTCAGTTTCATTCTAACTCATATCTGATGCCGGCGTTTATACTTGGACACTTGCATCTTTATTAACTTTTGTGGTGCTTCATCAAATGTGACTACATCAGATTGTTGATTCCTCCTATCTTTTGTACATACTCTGCACACTGATCATACGCCTCACTGTAAGGATGAATCATATTTCCTATAATATTGCAGTATTCATCAAGATGCACAGTTGTAATCTTGAGCACTACAATGCTCTTATCACAGAATCATTCTATTGATTATTTAGTGCATGTACTTTGTGATTGCAGCTGGTGTTTTCAGATTGTTCCTGTCAGCCTTTGTATGTGGTGACAGTGGGATGTTTTGAAGAGCAGATGGAGAGATGCAGCTGTGGCTCTGTTCTCCTCTTCAAAACAACACTTCTCAGAGAGGTTTTAGTTGCTTTATCCAGCCTGTCATTACCACGCTTAACGTTGTTCTGATGTAAATGGGTCACATCACAAAAGCAGAGTAGAAAATAATAAGACCACCTTGTACTATTGTGATGGTTCAATGCAGGATCCATCAAGTTTACTTTAATGTTAATTAGAATGGTGACTTAAAGGGGCTGTGTTATAACAATTATGTTCTAAGTAATCATACAATGGCCCTGAATGTCACCAGACATTAAGGAGTCATGTTCATTTCAAATAATGATATCACTGACAGTAGTAGTCCAGTCAAATTATTTGCATTTGAAAAGTTAAGTGTCAGCCCACAAGTAATGTTTATGTTGTCATTTTGTTATTTGGTCTGATGTTTCACCTATCATCTATCTCCTAATCACCAAGTCAGTATTGTTTGTATGTCCAGGTTGCCAGTTCCCACTGAGCTACAGCTGGAACATTAATGTTGATAAAAGTCTGACATTTCTAAACCTAAAAGACCTCTTATTATTCCCAAATACATTGTGACAAAGTGAGAAACAAAGCAAGGAAATGTATAGGAGATACTTTTGAAACATGGAGATGACTGAAAGCAGAGAAGAATTTGAAGGCTGACGCCTGCTCTCCTGTGGTCTCCGCTGGCTTTCAGTGGCTCTTACTGGGTGGTGAGACCCAGGTTACGATGTCTTCTTCTGGGCCAAGCTGCAGTGTTTTCTCCCAGCCCAGGCCCAGGTGAACAAACCGCGGCTCACTCCCAGGAGAAGCAGAGGTGGCAATTAGAGCTCCATAAAGTAAAAGTCCTGCCATATATTGGTTTTACCTGTTCACTTAACACAGGTGATTCCACTAATTATCCTATCTACGTGGATCAGGAGTTTTGCTCATCAAAATGGGCTGATTCAGTGAATGGTTGGAACAAATACATCATGGCAGAAGCTGGGATTGCCATCTCTGAGGAGAAGAGACTGTGGCACAGGTGAAGAGACTGGGCCAGGTATACGTACTGGTGTAGGACTCGTCCCTTGACATCGTAGCTCCTTGTAGTAGATGCTCACACTGGATCTGGCAACCCCTTGTAAGGCAAGGGGATACTACACTCTGCAGTCTTTTAAATGTGATTGCAGCACCAGTTTTTGCCACAATCCTGCATATGACTCCTTTAAGACTGGATGGATATGAGTCCAGGCCGGTCACTGATCAAAAAAATCCACATGACTGTGGTCGTCAGTGTGAAAGGGGCTCATTCCCAGGTTAAATCACTGCAGTACTCATAGGTATTTTTCAGCTCCATCTCCAACTGGCTGTGATGGAAATGAAACATCCAACTGTATCTGCCACTTTTCATCCATTTCTGTCACGATTCAATTATGTATGTAATTCTTAGGCGTTGGTGTTTGAGTAGCCCAGCTGGAACATTACTTTTTGTGTTTTATGGCCTTGCAGTAATGATTTTCTTCTTTGTATTGTGCAAGTTTGGTGACTTAGCTTCTCTGGCTAACGAAAAACTAAAGTAAAAAAAACAAAACTAAACTAAACGCCGTTAAAGAAAGACTAAAGTAAAGCTACCAGTACGAAGTAATTTTGTGAACTGGAAAAAAATGAGAAATTAAAACAAAAATTGTCAATGGCACACAGACTATGATGCATAGACTACATTCAGTAAACCATTTTAGTTCATGGTGTACAAGAAAAAAACTGTCCTTGCATATAATGGGACTTTTTGTAAATTGTGTGTGATGTGAATCTCTTTATCCTGACTTTTTAAGATGCATAGAATTTTATGAAATCAATGCTTTTGTTGTAATACCTAAAAGACAAACTAAGACTACAACTACAGAAAACCTTCTGTAAAACTACATTAAGTTCACATAAGAATGACTGTGTTACACTTGCAAATACTAAAACTATGAACCAGACCAAAAAACTAAATGAAAATTAATGAGAATCTGAAACTACATTTTTCTATGTATATTTCTTTGTTTCTCATTTTGTAAATGTATCTAGTGATAATGTGAAAGGAGTCTGTTAACTTAAAAAAAAAAAAAAAAAAAAAAAAAGGGAAAACATGGTAATTTCTGTTGCAAAGGTTTTTTGTATATTCATTTATTTGACTTCTCTGAATACATTTAAAGGTAGGGTAGGAGATGTTTTCCTGGAGCAGTTTTTACTATATTGCTTCAAACCCCCTTCACACCCTGATTACAACCAATTAATTACTCTAACACACACAAAAAAAAAATGTCACCTGTTGAATGGACAGGACTGAAAAAACATCATTCAATCATTTTAACCGCCCCATCAAAATGATTGAATTTGTCCCTCCCCTCTTTACGTGTACCCCTCTTGGTGCACAAATCACACATTCTCAGAGGTTTGGCACACTTGTACAGGAAACTAAGCCAGGGCCAGAGCTTGGCTAGTTATATTCGCTATATTAGGATGTAAAGTTCACCGGCAAGCTGTTTTGCCACTAACATAAATCACTAGGGAATGTAACATTAGCCATCTCAGTATGAATTGTGGCTGTTCTGCTGACAAACGTAATAGTGAAATGAACAGATTACAGCGTTCAAAGCAAACTTTAGTGGGCTACTAGCCTGACATCAGTCTTACTGCAATCAGCTGTTTTTATTAGCCTGAGATTACATAGAACACATTTCAAAATAACAAGTGACGAGTCCAACTTCTAATCTAATCTAATATACTGATATACAGACCTGAATTCAGAGGTATGGACAGAGGGAGGGGGTGCTGGAGGAGAATGAATGAAGTATGGATGGATCCGAGGACTGAGGTGGTGTTGGGGGGGGGGGGTCGTGAATTCATGCTGCCCAGCGCTCATGAACTCTTGCGTTCCAGTACTCTGGAGGCGTGCCTTCAGGAAGTCTGAAGAAAGGGGGTTGGACTTTTGACTTGTGTATTTTCAAAATGTAGCATGCTCGAACCATTTTTCCAGGATCTCCTACCCCATCTTTAATAGTGTAGTGACCCTTATTGCCATGTATGTTCCATTTGTTGACTGCAGAACTACAGCACAGTGTGATGACAAACCGGTCCGGGAGTGGAGATGGCAGCCAGTTATACGATAACCCATATGAGGAGAAGATTCGCCTCCATCACCGAGCTGTTGCACCAACACATCAGCCAGTCCAGAGGATGGACGTGGACACCAGAGAGAGCCGACTGCCTCAGGACGATGAGAGGCCCGCTGATGAATATGACCAGCCGTGGGAGTGGAAGAAGGACAACATTTCAAAAGCCCTTGCAGGTAAATGGATTATTGAGGTTTTGAATTTCTCTAACATATATGTCATGCATTTATAGTGTTGTTTGTTCACCTTCCCATCATCCCTTTTTATTCCTTTTAGTTCAGTTCGAAGGAGCAGAAAGGGAGCGCTCACGAGCTCAGACAGAACAGACTAGACTTGCTAAAACAGGCACCACCTCTACCACAACGGACTCAACTACGCTGCGTCTGGTTGGCGATACCCCTCCTCTGTTGGGAGAAAGAGTGGACCCCACTCTGCCACTGGAGAGACAAGTGTAAGTCTATCCCTCTCTCCTCTTTTTCTCTGTTGCCTTCCTCCCACGAACACACTCTCACATACATATGCACACACACATGTAACGACCAGTCCTCTCTGTAGACCTGTCTACTTAAGCAGTAACACTATAAAACTGTATGTTGATCTGCCTGTCTGTTTGCTTTTGTTTGTCTACTGTCTGTGTATCTGCTTCTGTCTGTCCACCGTCTGTCCGTCTGCATAATAGGCCTAATTCTGTCCAATTTTATCTAATTTGTCCAATGAGCTTTTGTTTACGATATTATGGTATTATCTGTTCACTGTTTACATCCCAATATTAGGGCTACCACAGTACTAAGGATAAGGTGGATGTGGGTCAGTCCGGCGTAATCACTGTTTGTAAATAATTTTAATTTAAAATAAAGTTGTCCTCCGTCAAGGGTGGGGTGAGGAGGCAAAAAAAGAAAAAAAAAAGATGTCAAACTGCATTTTACCTCAATTATTTACATATATTGATAGGATTAGTGGCCACTGGTGGATATTTAGGTTTTTATGGGTTAATATTCTTTAACATTGTCTTACATTGCTTTTGTTTGTAACAGTGCAAATAAATGTAGCATTTATACAGTACCGCTACTTCAAGTGAGGGTGAAAACAAAAGTTTGTTTCAATGTTTTCCATTGTGTCTCAGCAGAACACCTTCACTTCTAGTTTGTACATTACACAACTATTTACATTATCTATATCTCTCACTCCCATTGTGAACATATGCAGGCCACAACATGCAGTACTGGTGGAAGGTTTATGCTGCTTTGAAGTACATTTCTTGCATATAAATTGGAGCATACTGCTTGCATATTTTGAAGTTTTTACTCTCTATGGAGTTTAACAGGATTGCATCATACAGTTCATGTCTGAACTCACAATCTTGATTTTTTTTCCTCCCATTTCTGTTTATTGCATTTTAGTAAAATATGGCAAGATGTTTTAGTGTTCATTTGAGTTGATTTGAATTTTTATTACTCATTCTTTTATACAAGTTGACATCTCAATGAAGGTGATTGCAGGCTAATTTTGAACAAAATGTTAAAAGTGGCAAATTTAATAAGTTGTTGGATTGCATATATGGAAGCAGTTGCTGATTTCATTCTGGTACTTGTCTAATTTTATCTCCCTGTACTCAATTATGTTTTTATTACAATGACTCATGGAATATTTGCCGTGAAGAATTTGGGATGAAAATTACAGCAGTGAATGTAGGCTGGTGTTATTTTCATTTCCTTCTTATTTGCAGTGTTTTTCATTGCGTTTTTATGGCATTAGTAGATCCTGACAGTCATTGTTAACATTATTGGAACTTAAGTATGACACATGGACAATCTCAAAATCCAATGCAATAAGTTTAAAGAGAGGATAAAAAGTTACAAAGCTACAAACCATGACTTGAATGATACAAAGTAGATCTCTGTTGCTGTAATGTTTCCTCTTAATCACTTGAAGATGGTATCACGGAACCCTGAGTCGTGCTGAGGCTGAGACGTTACTGACTCTGTGCAAGGAGAACTCCTACCTGGTGAGGAACAGCCAGACCTGCAGGAGTGACTACTCTCTGTCCCTCAGGTAAACCACAGCCATTTAGCCTTTCTCTGTATCTGTCTTTAGAATGATAGTAAAAACAGTACAATACAATAGAAGAATAGATCTTATCATTGTTACAGGAACAATGAAAATCTGTTTAGTAGCAAACACTTGAAGTGCAAAAAAGACTGTATGAAAATATCACAAAATTCTGAGAAGTATTGGCAATGTACAAAAACTCCAGAGATAAAACATTAAGAGGGGTGACACGGTGGTGCAGTGGTTAGCACTCAGTTAGCACCTGGGTTCGATTCCCGGGTGGGACCTTTCTGTGTGGAGTTTGCATGTTCTCCCCGTGTCTGCGTGGGTTTTCTTCGGGTACTCCGGTTTCCTCCCATAATCCAAAGACATGCACTGATAGGTTAATGGGCTAATCTAAATTGCCCATAGGT
>JAQQZY010000016.1:10626802-10639223 GCA_030068375.1 Ostorhinchus rueppellii | reverse complement strand
GTATTAAATTCATCCAAAATATGTAGTGCAGTAAAAGTGGAAGTAGGAGGAAAAAATAGTACTCCAAAAAAGTACAGGTACTGCATTTTAGTACTTAAGTGGTTCTACTTCGTTGCTATACATCTGTTTCATCTCTGTTCTGTTGGGTTTCTGCTAATTGGCTTCAGAGTCTGGTTTCCACCGGCTCTATATGTAAAGTGTCATGAGATGACTTTTGTGTTTTGGTGCTATATAAATAAAATTTGGTTAGACTTTTTTTATCCATATATTGTTTTTCACCTGGGCTGTATTTGAGGACAGACTTTTATTTCCTTTTATCAGAGACTTGTCTTGCAAGTGACTTCTGGTTTTTATTTGAGGAAATAAGGTACGTTTCTCACTCGAAAAGATAAGTTTACAAGTAAAGAAAACCCCAGTGCCATAAACCTGATTATCATATGACCCACCCTGTCACATAAATGAAATCATCTGAACTTTGTCTCATCGTAGTCTGCTCTGAGCTGTTGAAAGTGTCTCTGCGGCTTCAACATGACCAGACTTGCAATTGTTTTCACCTGTTTTAATTTGTTTTTTTAATAATTTCACTTGTTCTCAAAGAATGAAAAGTAATATGTGAAGGTTACATCTCTGTTGGAGACTAATGTGCATCATATGAAATGGGAGATGCAGTCCAATGAGTCATTTCACAGCAAAATATCTGTATGAACTGGTATTTTTGTAACTGTACGACAAACCTTGACTTAATCATTTTCATTGTATGTGTGTATGATATCATAATTCAAACTGATTGGTTAAAAAAAAAAAAAAATGTGGCTTTTCCCGCTGGCTGCTGCCCATACACACAGGGAAGGGCAAGACTTAGCCTCTTAACTTTTTATTTTATTCATTAACTTTGCCTTTTTTCATGATTGTTGACTTTGGCTCCTCTTCCTCAGGTGCGATATGTGTCAGACTTCTTCAAGCAGCGGCCTCCTCCCTGCACACAAGACGACCCAGCAGAGAGCGAACACCTGGAACGCAAGCCCAGCCCACAACCTCCCGACTCCCAGCACGGAAACCACTACAACTACTCTGGAGCCGTATGAGTGTTTAAGTCGGCCACTAACAGCTACTCTTACTAACCCAGACTCCACTTTTCTTACAGCAGCACCTTCACCAAAAGGACTGAGGATGTGTAAGGAATCCAAACGCAGTTCAGTAACCACTAGCAGCACACCCAGAGTCAGATAAGACCTGCTCCGTTCTGACACGACCTCACAGCAGTTTTACAGCTTAAAAAAACGTAGAGATGCCCCAGACCTGTTGGGACAGAAGCTCTTATTTCTCTTTTAGTTTGGGTGTGAGTGTTGCAGAAATGTGTGACTGATTTGTGATGTGATTTATGTATAGTGTGTTGTCAAGTGTGACATTGTGCAATTATTTTATATATAAAAATGTATGTATCATATTTTTCTTAATCCTTTTATAGAATTTGCTGACAAACATTTAAGATTGATGGGAGAAGTGGCTGCTAAGGATATCTGTCAAATTTCAGACACGCCACCGTATCTTCTTTCTGTCCTTGAGTGAAGACAGAAGGTTTTAACTTTTTGTCTCTTGTTTAGCTGCAGTCAGATAAAACTGCTGTTGTTTTTAATCTACACTGGAAACCAGATTACAGTATACAGTATCTGTCCTGTCCTCTGACACTTTAGCCATTTCACTCTGCAGATATCTCCATGTTTTACTATCTCTAGAAGATATGCATGTGTAATCATGGACTGCTTTTACTGTTATAAATACACAGCTATGTATTGTGCTATTTGTTTATAACTACTGTATTAATAAATTGTGTAGCTTTTGAAGAATGTATTATTACTTAGCTGTGAAGTTACACTGCCTGAATTGAATGTTTTTTTTTCTTTATAGACACAAACTTTACTTTTTTTTTTTTTAAGCATCTGGAGAATTCCAATTGAAATAGTAAAATGCACATGATATTAAAGTTGAGTGTGTTATTCATCCAGACAAATTTGAGTGGATGAAAAGATTTATAACTATTACCAAGAAGATGTTCTTGTGCTGTTTAGACCATTTCTGTGTAAATGTGTCAGACCCATGTCTCACTACGTTAGCGGCTAACATTAGCCTCAGTTAATGCAGTTAAGACCAATAAGTGTGTTACTCTATGCATAACACATAGTTTAGCTTCAAAGGTAATTATAACAATCTACCTATATTAACTAGCTAGCAATATTATTGACCAGCATTTTGTAGACGCTAGTCATGAATGTAGTTCAGACAAATCCACTCTAAATACTCCATTCAAACCCAGTTTTATGTTAAAGTTAAATAGTTCATGGCCCTCATTTCTAACACTGAAGATTTCTATTATGTGCATACAAAAAACACTGAATTATATAACTATTAGTAGTTATGTCTAAGTTTTCAGGGGTGTAAAGGTATACAAATAGTACATATTCATCCTACTAAGCCAGGAACATGTACCTAGTGTTTCACTTTACATGGCTGGATAAAGTCCAGATTTACTAATTACACATTGCTGGATTTCTTCCTTCCATATTAACGTTTTCCTGTTGACTTCCAATATCTATGCGTCATTTCTCCACAAATGTCATACATGAAGTTTCACTATGCACTGTTGGTCCTGTTGAAAATGGCAGTGTGACGCAGGGTTTCGTGCCTGGACCTGCCTCTGGCTGCTGTGGGATTCCTCAGAGGAATGGAGATGTTCAACACTGTCAAGATATGGTTTATGGAAACCGTTTCAAAATACTTGCAATCAGTGTGGTATGGACTTTGTGTTGTGTAATATGTATACAGTTTTATGAGAGGAATATATATATGTATCATCTACAGGATACAGGCCTGCTAATTTGCATTGATATCTTCTCACTTACTGCTTTTAACCAGACATGCAAGTATTCAGAGCTTTATTTGTCCATGTTGAGTTACTCGCCCATCTTGCCAACAGTAGCAGAAGTAGTAGTTACATTCTCAGCTGAAGTTAAAACTTATTAATACACAGAAAATACCAAACAAGTGAAAAGTTCCACATTCAAGTGAAGTGAAAGTATTATCAGTCAAAAGTTAAATATGATAAATGATGTTGCATATGATGTTCTCCTGTCTTTATCCAAAGAGTCCTGTTATCATGTTGAGAGCTGAGTTACAGTGAATTTGACATAAGAGTTCAGTTCAAAACTTGAATTGGTCTGAATATTTATCTTGGCCTTTTTACTTAAAGATAAAGAAAACTCAATGTTGACAGATTATCAGTGATGTTAATCTATTTATACAGTTCTTTCACTGCAGCAGATTAGACGTCAACAACTAATTTCCAATGTCCAATGAAGGAAAACAGGAAATCTTAACTCTAGGTGTGAATGTACGTAGCACCAACCCATTAAACATACATGTTTATGTCCTTGACTCTTATATTGAATACAGATACAGTATCTACTTAATACTGTTAGAAATCTGATGGTTAGTTTTTAGTTACAATGTGTCTGGTATTGTTAAGGAATTTAATTCCTTAAAATGTTACATTTTCTGATTTCAAGTAGTGACCTTCAACCTTAGTGCTTTTTGTTGATTCCACTTCCCATTCTTACATGAACCATTATGAATTATTTTACCTGTATAAAAGCAAAATCCTGTTCTTTCCACTGACTTTATTTTTGTAAATTATCAATTACACATTTTAAAAGATAAAACTGAAAGTTAAAGCCCATTTAGTTTTGTCTGAAGTCACCAAAAGGACTGTGACTTTGACACGTTTCACTGTGTTCCACAAGAACAAGTGAAAAAGTGTTAAAAGAGGTGAAATTCACAAGTCAGGTCATGTTTGAGAAGCTCTGAGTAGCATAAGGAGAGAAAGTTACATGACACTTCCGCAACTTTTGGGTGTGTAGTCTTTATCGTTCTAATCAGTGGCACTTTGATGAACAGCAAAATTGTTTCTTATATTGACAAGCATGTGTGTAAACTCAAACTGCCATCCATACACATTTTCTCTGAACCAGGGGCCCGTGATGGTCCACCAAAACGAGTGGCCTTTCACCTCAGAGGATATGAATATGAAATGTTAAAAGTGCTACATTTGATTTACTTGTCAGGTTTATGAGGGGTTGTCCACAGCTGTCTTTGCAGGTATGCCGATGTTATCGGCTTATTACTGGTACTCTAGTGGCATGTTTTTCGAAACTTGACATTTCTGTGACAAACCTGCAAAAAAACAAAACAAAAACAAAAACACAGTACGAGTTTCCTCATCCTTTACTGGCACCCAGTGAAACTCCTTTTTCAGGCATTAATGAAATGCTTCCTTGTACTTTAGCTCATGAAGTGTCTTTACTAACTGGAAATGGCATTGCTCAGCCTTTATCTTCTGCCACCATCAGCTCTTTTGTTTGGGTTTTCTTCAGTGTCTCTAGATTTATTAGTTCAACGTGGCGTTTTAGTGGCACCAACCGAGTGGGCAACCCTTTGTGTTGAGCACTGCTCCATTTTCTTTTCACACACAGTTCTGGATAAAAGACAAATGACTGCTCTCAATCACGTCTTTTATTTGTAAGGCACCAGAGAAGCTTCCTTACTGCTAAAAGGTTGATTCATTCTCATTAGAGTACACAGTTGCTTGTTTACATTTTTTTTTTTTTTTCCACCTCAGGTATTTTAAAATGAGACAGTTCATAAACACATTAAACTGCTTTTGTCTGCACAAAAAAAAAAAGAATAAAACATTTACAAACCTAGAAAACAATGTTAAGGGTTACTGCCTACTGAGAGAATGAAGAGAAAAACAGGGGAAAATGACATGGTATACTGGTATACAACATTGTGCCTCTTACTGTAGGCTTGTACTGCACACATACAACACCAAAATCTTCCATGATACACACACGTTAAAAAGCAGCTTTGAAACATACAAAAATGCTTTAAAAAATATGTATATTGATATATTCATATGTATACAAATTGGCCCTTCACAGCAAAAACAAACACACATACCATTCATATGTCTGAATTTTGCTAGGGAGGTTTCTACAGAGACTGACGTCAGCATAAAGAGTGCAGACGACTGATCTGTTCTTGCGCTCGCTATATTAAAGTCACCTCTCCACAGAGACTAAATCAGCCCCCCCAAAACTATCACAGACAGGGAATTAAAAAAAAGAAAAAAGGAAAACACAGAAGAGCACTGAGCCACAACCTAAGTGCATTTGAAATGAAAATACAGAAGAGAGGTTTCAAGCTCAGATCTTGGACGTGCTCAGATGTTAAAGGTGGGTTGTCAAAGCTCTGGAAAGCGCTCACATTAAAGGGGAATAACACCTGCAGTGTACCGACAGGCAGCCCACAGCCGGGAAATGAAGACAAAAGCAACAATAAAAACAGCAAAAGAGGACCACTTCAGATTGAAAGTAGAAGTCAGTGTTGCGAGAACAGATTCACAGGACACTGCTGCCCTCTGCTGTCTCAAATATGAACACATGAACTTCAGCTGTGTTCCATTTCCATACTTCTATAAAGTACTGAATTAAGTAACCCAGTCATTTCATCACTTTGTAAAAAGAAAACCGATCCGAAACCAAGTCAGTTAGGGGGTTTGCTGCTGATGCTACTATGCAATGGATTTGAACTGGTCCTGTGTGTAGGATTCTGGGTATTTATGAGGAGCTGTTTGCAGAAATGGAATATAATACTCATTATGTTTTCATTACTGTGTAATCAAGGCTGTTTTTGTTATCTTAGAACATGCTATCATGGTTAGAGCCTGTGTTGGTGCTCTACTCTACAGTATGTCCAGACTTCTTTGTTTTATTGTTTAATAGCAGGTGGCATCCATTGTTTGAGTTAATATTCCATGACTTTGACAAGGGAGAACTGAGGATGATACAGAGGTGGTTGTAATGTACAACTTCACCTCTTGATACCACTAAATGTCACATCCTGAAGCTCTGAGGAACTGCTCTACTGCAAAAAAACAAACAAAAAAACCCCAAAACAACAAACAAAACAGGAAAATAGGCCTTTTCCACCAGATTAGCTCTGGTCCTACAACTACTGTTCAGGATTCTATGAAGTTTGTTGAAACAGGACGCATCTCCACAGGTTTTGAGTAGAAATATTCTAATCAAGTCTGAATTATTAACTGAAGGTGGTGCACAGCAGACCATAATATGGTAACCTGTCCAGCTTCACGTTTTTGCAACTTATTTAGTTTTATTATATTATTACTATTATTTATACTTGTGTTTAGGAATGACCAGCCTACTGTATTTCCTCAAATAAAAACCAGGTCTGTGATAAGAGCCAATTCTGAGGTCCACATAGATAAATAAAAGCGGCTCCTCAAATATAATTTGGGTAAAAAATAATATGGATAAACTTCTGGTGTCTGTTATTTAATGTTCTATTCATATAAGCTTCATTTAATACATTCAACACTATGATCCAGCTGTTTCCAACACTTTGCTGTGAAGTGTTATTATGCAGCTTGAGTCACTGCAGGTGTGTGTTTTACTTTTTTTTTCAAACCATTGGAAGACAATGCTTATGCAATAAAAACTCCATTAAGCAATGAATAATTTCTATTCACTAAAATGCATAAGGGCTTTTACTTTGTAAGAGTTAAGGGGTGGAAGAGTTGTTTGTTAAAAAAAAAACAAAACTGCATCACAGTATTTTTAATATTGTAAATTTAAAAAAAAAGAGCATTTCTAGTTGTTAAACAGGACATTGGAAATAAAGGCCTGCCTCTAGTACAAGCCTCCTTCAAATAAAAGCCTGATTTCTTCTGCAGGTAAAGAGAAGAGGTCCTGGTCAGTATTTGAGGAAATGCAATATTTAATCTTTCTTCTTTTCTCCCTAATCTCTGTAGATAATAAACCTTCAATTTAGTCATCATTTTTCCCACTTTCTTTTTTCCACTGCTTGCTCAGACTTCTATGTTGTTGTTGTCGTCATCACGATCCTCACAGTCCAACCTGTTCACAGTAGTTCACATTCAGATCAAAAGGAAAACCTACTATGCTTTGGTTCCGCCTTGGAACCACCAATCTAGGTTCTGAACCATCTTATTTCTGGCCAGAACACTCCTGAGTGGCACTGGTTTTGTATTGGTTTAAAAAGAACAGACAGAACTTGGTGAATTAAACATACGATAAACAGTACATATGCAGTATGGAATTAGGACACGTTAGGAGCACTTTGTCTTATACCAGGACGCAGACTTCATTCAAAAGCATGATTTCTAGTTGTGAGAGACTTGTGTTATTTTTGTTGTTGCTTACAGAGCTTTAGCAACTCACCCTAGACACATTCTTCATCAAAACAAAGGAAAATTTTAAAATAAGGGAAGATTTTTCTACTTACGGTCACATACATTGCCGCGCTTGATTCAGTATCAGCATTAACTGAAACTGTCTCCTAAAGTAAATACAGTACTCTTCAATCTGACAACTGCTTCTACAGTTTAGATCCTGTTCATGTTTGTCTTCGTCAGTCTGAGACTAGACTAACATGGGGAACGGGAAGGGGGAGAGGAAAATACAAAAGGTGCTTAATTTAAAAAAAAAAAAAAAAAAAAGTTAAATTAAACACGAATTTTCTTCTTTCCAATCACATTCACCCTAGCACACACAACACATTTTTAATGTCTAATAAGTCTGTCTTTAACTTTATGAAACCAATGTCAAAAAGTTTTTTTTTTCTTTTCCAGAGCTTGAATTCTTCCAATTTAAAGATGAGTCACGGTCCAAACAATGTAGAGCACGTAGCAGCAGCTAGGCCTACAAAACATAAATTAACGCCTGCGTTGTGTTAACAATCTGCAGGATTTTTAATGGAATAAAATCCCTTTCATGTGGGACTGAGGTACAAGAGCTGATGGATCCAGTGGTTGGTCATACGAGAAAAGAAAAAAAAAGGCTGAAAAATCATCTAAGTTTGAACACACTTGACAAGCACACCGGACATGTCCCTTTAAAACATCCCACTTCAATTGAGATTCAATTTGGTTCCAAGTATATAAATGCGCTCAAAGTTTGCTAAGAAGCTTTGGAAATAAACTGATTGAAAAATAGTTTGGAAGTGGATGGAAAAGTCAACAGAAATTGTTAAACTTTTCACTGCGGCTGACAGACAACTGCCAGATTAGAAAAAAAAAAAAAAAAGAGAGAGAGAGAACGTTAAACAGAAAAACAGTGACAATAGACTTTAAGACAAAAAGAAGAAAGAATAAAAGAACCTGTGAAAGGCAGATCCATGTAAGGGAGACTGCTCTTAGCTTTTATCTTCAACTGTCTTTCCAAATGGGAAAATATAATATTCTGGTCAAACCTAACCATACTGGCTTACACTAAAAAAGCATCTATTTAAAGTCTAAAAGCCTGAAATGACTCTATTACGACTAAATTATTTGAACATTAACTCTCAGTCATTTTTTTTGCACATCAAAATAATGTTCCCAGTTTCATTCTGTCCTCTTTCATCGTCGTCATCCTGGCAAAAATTCTTGTACATCGACAGTCAGCAGGCAGCAGGCCAGACTTACATTAATCTCCATTTACAGTTACAGTTTTACCTTTCTCTTTTTGAATCTTCAACCTACAACACCCCTTGGTCATAACCTTCTCGTGGTGTTCACACTAGTCTGACTTGTCCCCGTCCTCTCCTCTGGGCGCCCTCTCCGCCCCATCCCGGGCCTTGTCCTCTTTCACCCCTTGGGCCTGACCGTGGGAGTAGTTGGCCAAGATGGAGGACAGGGAGAGCAGGCCGGAGCTGGAGGAGACAGCGGGCAGGGTGGGAGGGGTGAGGCCCAGGGGCAGCGGGGCCACAGGCAGGGCCAGACCCTGCAGCTGGGACAGGTGCTGCACCTGGAGTTGTTGCTGAAAATAAACAGTAATGACTCAGATTGATTCCATCCTCTTTTAGCTACACTCTACCGATTCCCATGCTGCCTTCACGTGCTATTGGGAAAATGAATTTGTGAATTCACAGTGAATTTGAAATTAGAAGTGCCTTGTATTCAGGTGCTTTTGTTGTCATTGCAAAATGAAAAATGACAAACAATTTGTTGTGAAAAGAGTTTTGGATGATGTTACTTCATCTCTTCTCCCTGAGGTTTCTCTTTTCCCACTGGGTTTTTGAAGTTTTTCCTTGCAGAGAAGGAGGGTCTAAGGATGGGGGATGCCCAGAACATTAATCCATCTCCTTCAGCTACTGTTTATTTGACTGTTGTTTGGTTTATTCTGTAAAGCCCTGTGAGACAAACTTTTTGTGATATAGGGCTGTACAAATAAAACTGAACTGAATCTGCTATAGCATTTTTTAAAAAACTAAACTGTGTACCCTATAAATGTGCAAACTCATCAGCTAACAGCAGCAGAATGTTAATAAAAGCACTGTCTGTTTATCGTTTGCAATGAATCCCTCGTTGCTCTCCATGTTGAAAAGTTTAAAGGCTATTTTCATCTCAGCAAATCGAGTATCAAAATTTTTCCCAGTTCTCCAGTGGAAAATAAGACATGAGAGGGCATTCATGTCGAATGTTCAAGTTCATAACTAGAATTTACCATAATTCCCATAGCACACGAAGGCAGGACCAGACCATGATTATCACGATATACTTTGCAAAGTTCAAGTGCAAATCCTTATGACAGAGAAATAGTTACAAAACAAAATACTAGTACTCCACATTGTGATTGTGACTGCTAGACTGAAATTAAATCAAATTTTAAAAAATGTGTGCATATGATAACCTTCTCTCTTGTGTCAGTGGTTTGTGTGCAAACTGATTATCATCTAGATACAAAACAAGGAAATGACTAATCGGTCTCTGTTTGGGCAGTGAAATGTGCAGTGTGTGGTCACATGACAACCAGGGGTGCAGACGAGGTGAAACTGGACACGGATGAGCAGGCCAAAAAAACACGACCTGATCTGAACTCATTTCCGGGCGTCGTAACTGTCACACATCCCACAAACTCCTATTGTTTCATGTGTCTCACTTGAGATTTTTAGAGGTGACACCATTATTATAAACTAACTTTAATCACCTCATTAATGGAGCAACATTAGCTACAACTACCCTACGATGTAATGCTCTCACAACAATGACAGTATGGTTTTTCCACCAAATCATACACATCTACAACCTAAAACTGTGAGCAGGCAGTCTGAGCATAAGCTGACTAATTTCCACAGCTCACCCGTATGATGGAGTTCATCTCAGGCGGTGTGACTTGCTTGGCTCTCTCTATGGCCCCCATAACCTGCTGCTGATGCTGGAAGAAATACAACATGTGGCAATCTTAGTATTTTTACCTCACACAAAGAAAACAGGATAAAAACTAAACAACCAAGAGGACAAAAGAATGAGATGAGATCGTTTGCGCCGTCAGGAACTTCGCATTTTGTTATAATTAATATGAGTAAAAAACAAACACATAAAAAACTTCAGAAGTTTAACGGTACCTCCTGTGACAGGTAAGGCAGCACCTGAGCACAAATTCCATTCAGTCTCTTCACTATTTCAGCCTGCAATCAAATAAATAGAAGAACAACTAAGCGGTCAGATTATTACTACATTTACTAAAATAAATGGACCATCACTGGAGACGATGATTACCTGTTTGTGCATTTCAATGTTCAGCCCATAGGACATTTCATAGTACTGCAAGAAAAAAAAAAAAAGAGTAAGAATATAAGAATATTATACATTAAACCAATACTTTACTGATGTCTTGAATGAAAATGTAGACCTGTGCAATTACATCACGACAATCTAAAGGTCCAATATGTGCGTGGATACTTTGGATTCACTGTCATGTTTATTAAAGCATTTTCTTTTACATGTTTTTAAACAATTTGTTTTTATTTTTGTTTTACTTACAATACCGTCCACAATCAGAACACGACTTTTCATCACCTAGTTAACTGCAACAGGATTCTATTACTGTGGATCCCCAAATAACTGTATACTCTACAAACAACACCCTTTATGCATTACAAAAAAAGAGCAAGATGTTAACAAAAGAGTGAAAAAAAATTTTTGGAAAATGAAATATAGAATTAACCAACAATCTAATATAAACACAAGCTTTTACAATAAAAAAGCAAGTGTCAAAATATGCAGGAAAATGTGAGGAAAAATGTATAATAACTGGTAAAGACTTGCACATTCCTGACAAGAAATAAGGCCATACTTACCATGATATAGTGACGCTGCATCTCAGACTTTTCAGAGGCCAATTTATCACACTCCAACTTCAAACTAGGTACACAGAATCACAGGGACAGTCATGACATTTGCTGCTTGTGGGTGTGTGTGTGTGTGTGTAATAAAAAACAAAAAACTGAAGTGGATGTGAATTTGTTCAATCCTCACATGGTTTGAATGACAATAAAGCTAAAGCTGAGTCTGATATTCAAGGAGCTGACAAAAGAAACCAAAAAGTGTCCTCAAACAAAGCTGTCATGGTTTTTAACAATTAAACTAGGGTAAATATGATCCGACTGGAAATGTAGAGGATTAATGTTGTGCTATTTTAAAGCTAGTGTGTGTGTGTGTGTGTGTGTGTGTGTGTGTATACCTGTGGTACTGTGCTTGGAGGAACTGGAACTCATCCTTGATGCGGTCACAAGAGTCAGAAGTGGTGAACTTGAGAGGTTGACTGGACTGGGAGGACGCCTGTGGAGAAAGTAACACACCATAGTCAGTCAAAGAGTCTACTGTTCTGGACAAAGACACCTACACATCACAAGTTAAGTACATCTGTGTTAGAGCTGCACAATGTATCACTTAAGCATCAGCATCGCAATGTATTTGTGCACAATAGTTACATCACAGGTCCTACAATATAGGAGACAAATGAACGTAACGTGTTATCATCTAATTTTAATCTGGGCACGCACTGCACACAGTGATCTACCAATAACATTCATTCTTAATCAGTTTGCTGAAGTAGACCACGGCCCTGCACATGGAGTGAGTCACTGGTAACATTGAAAAATGAGCAACAAACGGGGGAAAAATGACAGAAAACTAAGACTTGGTGCCAAAAAGAAAAGCAATGTCAGTTATCTGGAATTAATTTGGTTGCAAGAAGGATGATATTGAAACGTGTTCTGTGGCGACAGTGCCTCGCACCTATCACCACAACGAGAGGTAACACAATTAATTGGGTTGACCATTTATGTTGGTACCACACAGCTATTACATTCTCCTAAGTATTTTTTCATTCTGCAATATATATCGCAGGCTTGAAAAATTGCAATGTCATCATTTTCCAGTATCGTGCAGCCCTAATATGTAGTCTTTTCATGTTGAGTCCAAAATATAAAAAAGGCAAACATGTTCCCTAATGGCATTAATGCTTTTATAACATGGAATATTTAACGTCAGTGTATGTGT